>WMED01027250.1:0-10663 GCA_019650415.1 Pipa parva | reverse complement strand
CACATCTAGTATATTTTTCTGCCAACATGTGCCCTTTAATAATATTTTCCTGGCATTTTGAGGGACTTACTATGAGGGTGGAATTTTAAAAGCCCTTTTGTGTTTACCCTTCAAACAGATATATTTTTTGTAACATTGCAGTCATCCATTAGGCAGATAGGACAGAGCTTAGGACTACTCCCAATGCGTCACATGACATCATGGCGTCTCCCCCTAAGATTTAATTCTGCAGACGCCCATGCAGCAGTGTATATAAGCACAATATACAGTATAAAATATAACATAACTGACTAATAATGGGCAGATTGCTTAAAGAAAAGGGTATAATATACATATTTTAATGATACTTACTGTTTCCTTGTTGTGTTACTGAAGATATATTGTGGTCAATGGCATGACAGTATGGTACTTGACTTGGTAAGAAAACATTTGTTTAAATGCTTCTTTACAAATTATACATAACATTCTAATTTTTGTTAACATCATTCTAACTCAGAGTTTATTGATGATGTTACACAAGCACAGGGGTCGGCAATTTTTGCAGAGGAAGGAGCCACTTCACTCCCTCCTCCACCGTTGAAAAATGCTTCTGGACCCACGAAGGGGGAGAAGCAAGTATGCTCCTGATTACATGACCTTCTGACGTCCCATCACAAGACACGTTGGAGGTCATGGGCAGGTGGGCGGGCGACCAGCTCAGAGCCGGACAATGCGGCCAAAGAGCCACATGCGGCTCGCGAGCTGCAGTTTGCTGACCGCTGCACAAGAATAACCCCAGGTCCTGTTAATTGAAATAACGCATTGCACTGAAAATTATTCTATACAGAAACAGTTCATTTTTTATTCAAGACATCTTCAATTTCGAAGTGCTTTTAACATACCCTGTATAAGCCAAATTAAAAAATCAGTAATCTTTATTGTTCATCAGCTACGCACACTGCTCTATCTATTGCCTTTATTTTAATTCTGTTTTCATTCTAGATCATATGCATTGAAGTTTTTATATGTTGCTTTATTGGCACTCTTAAAGATGTTCTCAAGTTTACTCTTTGTTCAATAAAAATATATTTAAAAAACATTAAACACTATAAAATGCAAAAAACAAAAAACAACAACATGAACAGAGTGCCTCTACTCTTTGTGCCTCCATGCTGTGATCCTCAGTGACTCCACTTCAACAATATGAACTATTCTATGAAGTAGATTTCAAGTATCAACAAGGTTAAAGAATATCTAACCACAGCCATTGTAAAATGTATGTATGTAGAGCGTGAGTGTAATATAGAGGGTAATTTAAAAGGATTAATTTTAATCCTTTTAAATTTGAATTAAATTAAACAGAAAATACTGTCTATTCAATTACGTAAAAGAAAAACATTTCTGCTACTTCCTAAACATTTCAGACTCTAAACTGCTGTATCTCAGATACATGTGCACTATATCAAAGCAATGATAAGATTTCTTATAAATGTGCCTGCCAAGCAATGAACACATATAGTAAATGTGGCGCCTCACTTTCAAGATTATTATAAACATAAAACACCCAATTCAATTATTTTAATAGTTTCATGATTTACATAAAATTTGTCCTTCTTAGAGATCAGAAAACAGACTGATCATAAACTAAGAAAAAAAATTCATTATGATGTTTTAAGTGTTTTACATAGATTTACTGTATTTTAAACGTATTCAATCATCATTTTCTCAATTGTGTAGTTACATTTTTTAAGCTTCTTGTAATCTGTGTGCTGAAAAGCAGCCCCTGGAGCATGCAGGTCCCCTGCTATAGTGTAAGGGGCTATTGACTGGGCTAGGAACTGCAATGGAAGGAGTAGGTGGGAGTTTACAGGAAGAAGGATGTATGGGGAAAAAAGGAAGTGGGAAGGGCTGGGAGCTCTCATGGTCATTTTGCACTGGAAACAGGTAAGCAGCATCCCTCCCTCCCACTCTTGATGCATCAAAACAGTCTCTCTTTTGTCGCAGCACTGGCCTGGCGGAATTGGAAATGCTTGCCCTGAAGGTGTTATCTGGAGGAGATGGTGATATATATATAATGGTGAGTTCTTGGGCATGGGGTCCCAGGACTGGTGGTTATTGGCTGCCCTGATACTACTTGCCGCCATTCTCATGGGTAGAGTGGCTGGTGTGGTGGGCCAGCTAACTGGTAAGTCC
Source organism: Pipa parva (assembly GCA_019650415.1). NCBI lineage: Eukaryota > Metazoa > Chordata > Amphibia > Anura > Pipidae > Pipa > Pipa parva. Next base: position 8,491 of record WMED01027250.1, on the reverse strand, counting down.
TTGGGCATGGGGTCCCAGGACTAGTGGTTATTGGCTGCCCCATGGTGGGGTAGCCATTGGAAAATATTTTGGAAAAAGAGCAAGCATTCCGATGTGTTAATGTTGAAATGGATACATAGCTTTAAAGAAGTTATTTGGTTTGTTAAAATTGGTTTTAATAATAAAAAAAGCTGTGGCCTTCCAACCCCATCTTTTGTGTCCTGGCATTCTTGGGTAATTTGGAGGGGGGTGCAGAAAGGTTAAAAATAGATTTGATTAAATGGTGGTTATAATCCTGGAGCAATGTTGACACTGCACCAGTCATATAAGTGTTATCCAAACATAACAACACTAAATTGATAAATTATATTAGAATAATATCACTAATGATCATAACAATAACTAAAATATCACAAACTACGAATGTTTTAAAATGCTTTAGAAAGCATATTCAGTGTGGGACTGAAGCGGACTGGTACATTTAGGCTCAGCACACCGCCTGGAGGCATGAGAGAGCGGCAGTAACTGAATCCTCTGACACACAGCAATAGCAATCAGGATGGGGTAATGGGAGGGGATTCAATGGACCCCTTTCTGCATCAAAGGACCCCACATCAAACTACTTGATCTTTTTGGTCTTTTTTGCCCAAACATTTTTTTTACTGATTTATAAAAAATAGGCAAAACATCTATTTAAAAATGGGTAAAATGGATAAACAAAATTGTTCTTATCAACTTTTAAAAATATTCTCCTATGCATTTCAATTTGAGTTGGTATTTATGTACAGTTATGTATGCTAGATCTAATCATTCTTTTTTGTCTATTCTTATACAAATGTTAAGTAAATTCATTTGTATGTGCTCATGAGTTTAAAAAATGTATACATGTATGGCTGTGGACGATAAAATATTTGGTTTTCTAAAATTCTTCTAACATTAACCACTAGGAAGGAGGAAAGCAGTCTTACTTATAATCTAGATAACTGAAATGGTAACCGTCTACAAATTGCTAGAATCGCCTTTATTCTCTCTCAACATTGTAATAGATTAAATGCTATACACCTTGAGTCCTTTTTTCCCACATGTAATGATGATAATAGGCTATTGACAGGTGCTGTAGGTCATGAATCAAGCTCCTAGACCCAGTGGAGTGCACCTATTGTTCAATGCAGTTACTCTATTGGATAATATGGATAATAATTCAACGACACAGTACAAAGCATATAAGGGAATAAATTGGTATTATTTCTTCAGGCAGCAGTGAGTTCCATTAAATTGTTCTTTATTTAATTTAAAAGAACGTGGTTAAAATTTCATCTACACGATGGCCTGGAAAAGTTCAATTTTAGAGAGAGGACTGAATAACTGATTCTTAGAAAAAGAAAGAAAAATAAAAAATGATGGTAAAAGGTGGACTAAACTCTCTGGGCCTAATTCACCATTGTGCGAAGTGAGCCGCGAAGCGTTCGGCTCACTTCACACATGGTATTATGTGCCCGCTGATGTCCTGCACGCGGACATCAGCACGCGCATTAAAGGGATTCCCCTCCCGGCGAGAGCACTCGAGTCTCTTCGCCGGGAGGGGAATCCCTTTAACGCTCATGCTGATGTCCACGTGCAGGACATTAGCATGCGCATGCCAGTTGTTGCGAAGTGAGGCGAACACTACGCGCCTCACTTCGAAGCTTCGTGAATTCCCCCCTTAGTTGGCTATTAAACGATGAAAGTATAAGGTGTAGTTTTTAAATAGTCCATCTGAGGACTGGTTTGGTAATTTGCTGTCATCTATTGTAGTATGTTTAAACAGATTTTTCCCTGAGGGAGTGCAATAACTAAATGTATATTTTACATATAACCCTTTTACTACCAGTGTCTCCGTAAATTTTTGACTAGTTTGTGATTCACTTGAAGTATTGGGCATCCTTAAATCTCGAAAGATTGATAATGAGGTATTATGAGTACAGTGATTGCACCCAAAGAAGGATAAAAAAGCAGGTTTAAGTTTAAAGAACATTGATAAAATAGAGTACATTGTTCTAAATGACAATGTCAATAAATGGGTCTATTGGATCTACAATCTAACTTAGATTGTAATGTAAGCTCTATGGGGCAAAGACTTCCAACCTCTTGTGTCAACCGCAACCTAGCACTTAAAGTGATGTATCCTTGCGTTATTTTACTTGTATTGTATAATGTACTTTTCCCATCTCTCTATTGTTCTTGTATTACTGAATTGTACAGAGCTGCGTAAATTTGTGGCGTTTTATAAATAAAATTATGCATACATATGAAAAATCCTTACAGAGTGAGTTAGACTGTCAGAATCAGTGACAACAAATTTGTAAAATTACATGCAAGCAATCAATGTGCCAGATTCACCTTAAAGGTGAACACCAGTAACATCATAAAATACACTTCCCCATTTCACTGACATGGACAGTTATTCCTGTTACCTTTAAATTTAAATGCCTTATTTTTATTGCTTTGAGACTGATTTTACATTTGCTGATTTACCCACTGAGATTGGATGAGACCCGGTCCCATTGCATCCAATGAAGTACAAGACAATACACATTGATAAGGTTTCCCAGAAAGGCAAACAAAGCGTCATACTTTCTTAAAACCAAAACTACTTAAGAGCAAAGGAATTATTCACATGAATTATTGACAATGTGTTTTTGTTTATCCTTTAAAACAGTGTAGCTTACTGAAGTTGCTTATAATTAAAAAAAAAAATAACTAAAAAGTAAAATAAATAAAAAGTATATTGCACATTGCCTACACAGCACAATGATGGAGACAAGAGAATTGTACAAAAAGTTGAATATAGTACTATATATAGAACCAGCAATTTATATTTCCAAGCCACTTTGTATACCTTGGTTATTTTATGCTTACAATACAGGCAATGTGATCATTGTCTCTTAAAGGGACAATTTATAATTTGTACATTTATGTAGTGCTATACCTGGTTGTTTGTCCAATTCTTTTCTCAGTGCTGTGGAACTGGTGGTTATAAGAGAGCCGCATTGAGCTGAACAGGCTGAATTGGGCAGGCAGAATACAATTTTTAATTTGACTTTGCTTCTAAGCGCTTCACAGTTGTGTGATATAACACTTTAGCTTGCTCTCTACCTGATTCATTCTGTTCTCTCTGCAGCCAGCTACACCCAGCTAAACAGGGAATCAGGCCACGTACCAGGTATAGCTCTTATAGCAACATAAAACAGAAGAATTTTAACATTCTTAATTTTAAATGTTTATCTTGTTGGAAACCATATTTTGGTCACTTGTTGCCCAGAGGCTAAAGATTAATAGGGACATCTGAAGCATATTTATTATGAAAACGTTTACAAAATTTGGTTGATGTGTGGCATACAGTACTTAGTAAATGTATCCTATTGTTTTGTTAGTAAGTGATATAATTCCTTTCTGACGGTCAGCTCATTACCTCTCCAGTAAACACAATAGCTATATTGCTAAGTGGTAAATCATTCTATTTCAGGAATGCAACAAACATATTAAGCCAGTACATTTTAATGGTGCTGGCCCAACAACTAGAAAACCCATATTTTGCCTATAATAATAGCTAAAGATGCAGCTAACATTGTTTTGGAAGCATACAGCATAAACATGGTCAGCTTGTCTCTTGCATGGGGAAGCAGGAAAATTTGCTTTATTAACCTTTTCCTATCCTGTGTCCCCTAGAGGGGGACATTCCAAAAATTCTGTTCCAGTCCTTGGTCCCCTGGCTAGCGAAGCAAAACGCAGACGTGTGAGTGTGGTCGAAGTAATCAAGCGAGTGCTGCTAATTTCTTTGATAAAATTTACTGATATTGCATGAAACGTCTAATTTCACGTTTTCCGCCAAAAATATTAGGATTTCAATGGGCGGAACAGGAAATTTTATTGGATAGGAAAAGGTTAAAGGAACAGTCCGGCCAAAAATAAAAAACAAAACATTTATTTATTCTAATTACCACCTTTTATCAAATACAATTTAACAATTTTTTTTAAAAAGTTAAAATTCTTACCTGTAAAGAAATGCTATACAGCACTTCCGTGTTGCATACCCCATCTTCAGACACTGCCAGCGACTCTATGATGTCCGAATCAGACGATCCCTCTCAGGAGTGTATTCCTCTCCAGCCGCACTTCTAGCAAAGGCCCATATCGTCACTTCCTAGAAGTCACATGGAGAGTGTACACGTGATCAATGGGTCCTCCCTGGATGATATGCACGCTCTCCCGTGTGACTTCTAGGAAATGCTGATGCGGGCTTCACAAGGAGTGTGGCTAGTGAGAAATGCTCTCTTGCGAGGGACCACCTGATTCAGAAGCTGTAGAGTTGCCGGCGATGTCTGAAGATGGGGTGTGCAACAGGGAAGTGCTGTATAGCATTTCTTTACAAGTAAGAATTGTAACTTTTTTTAAAAAACTGATAATAAATCGTATTTAATAAAAGGTGGTAATTAGCACAAATAAATGTATTTTTTTATTTTAATTTTGTCGCTTTAAGAGGTAGTGCATGTAGTATGTTTGGCATAAATATTTGAATACATAATTTATTAAATAGAGTAGGTAATTTCAGTCACTGAGAGTTCATCAACAGGGCATTCATAAAAGCATTAATTCTGCACCACATGTTACCTCTTCTACTCTAAATGAATAGTGTGGGTGCTAGCTCCCTTAGGAATACAATTGTATCAAATAAAAAAACCTGAGAAACATAAGAAACCACAGTAAATAGAGAGAATAAATGGAAATTCAAAAAGAAGAATTATACTACACTACAGTAAAAAAGAGATAAATCACTAAGAGCAATCACATTGGGATTTATGTGTTGCCTAAATACAGGTTAAATAAAAAATATACAGACAATACTAATATGAAACAAAGTGCAATTCAATAAATAGTAGCAATGAACATATAAATATCAATATTACAAAAATACACATATCATCAAAACAATGTAAACATCAGTACTACATTGAGGAGCTTCTCTTCAAGGCTATAACAAAACTCTGTAGCTGACGTACATAAAAAACAGAGATAGGTGTAAACTGTTTGCAGAGGTTTAGTAACCATGGCAATCAATCAGAAGTTAGCATTCACTGATATTAGGGAGTTAGAATCGTGAAAGGTAACCTCTGAAGGATTGCCCCTGTTCATGAATTCCCCTGATAGTTCCATAAAAAAAAACACTCCCCCCACCCCTCCACACACAGAACACTTGGTAGTTCAAGTTGCATAAATTTGACATTTCTAATTTTATTAATTTGTTAATCGATATTATTAATTATAATAAAGTATAAATTCATGTTAGTAAACACTAGAATAGGTTTATTCTAGGGGTCAAAACATCCTCATTCTCCACTTCAAAAGTAAATAACAAAGCAGAAAGCAGTTTAGGCAAATTTAGATAAGAAAATGCTGGTGCCAAAAGTTAACTCCCAATCAGGGTTTGGCATTTTGAACTTGTGCCATTTGCTTACTCCCTCACTTAGGTGGTGATGTAGGAATACAAGAGATCTATCATGCTTTATTAGATGATAAATGGAAAATTGTTCATCTTTTCACTTAGATGTTAGCAATATTTTGGTTGGCTCCTGTAGCAGACACATTGCTGGCGATATCTTATCACATTCCAGCCAAGTGGATGAGCCACTGGTCTGCATTTATGCATTCATCCCGCTAGAAATCTGTCAGGCACACTGGGAAGATTATCTTGGACATAACATATACAAGCTGAAGACAGTATATTTCAGCAAAAACCTCTTTAAATTATGGTTTCACTCAGTTCAAATAAGAAATAAGTTCCCAACATTTTCAGTATATTAGAAACTTCCTGTAGGTTCCCTAAGGAGAAAACATAAAAACATTACTGGAATCCACTAGAGAGTTTATTATGACACAAAATCTATTAGTACATAACTTTAGCTAATATATGGCTGGAATGTTTCAATTTTTTAATGGTCCTTTCTTTTTTAAGCCATTATGGCTCTGCATGTTTCAGTTGTCAATCCCGTATATCTATTTAATGCTTTTATTTTTTAAATTAACAAAAAAGAAAGAGAGAGAGACATGCATGGTTGAAAATTGTCTTGTTAGGAATTCACAAAAATTAGCATTCTATTTCTGCAACTAGCACATGCACAGGTCCAACATCCCTGCACACACACACACATACTTTTCTCATGTTGTGATTTTTTGGTGCTTATTCATGAAAGTCCGAACAGTCGTACAAATGTCAAAACTCGCATTCATTCTGTACTTCCCCATCTTTGTGTATTCACTAAACTCTTCCAAGTTGTGAATCTGCCTCCAATTCAGATGTTACAAGGGTCACAAACTTTCCAAACTCTTGGTACCACTTTGCTTGCGCATGCACACGTAAATACTGCTATTCATCCAGGAGTCTGTGGAAGTTGCAAATTCTACAAGGTGTACTGTGTTGCATTTACCAGTGTGAGTTTGTCAGTTCTGGGGATTGATGGCAGAGCTCCAATGTGGTGTTATGTGAATCTTCACTCAAAAGTGATTATTTACTTACAACAATTAGTGGGACATTGTGAGGATGACTCTGCATCACCCTGCATCCTAGTACTGTTCGACTGTCTACGCCACATTACACAAGAAATTAAATCTGACACTGTTCACTTCTTCCCAAAGAGAATCCATCACTTAGTGAATAAAGAGCAGCAAATTGGCGTCTGTCAGACCAAAGTGACCCAAAGTGACACAAATTCACTTCGACAGTCTAATTTGCACTTTCATTAATAAGCCCTTTAAAGTCAACTAAAAGTACTGCTTTTTTTTAAATTAAAGTACCCAAAACTGAACTTTTTTTTAAATGAAACTACAAAAAAAAAACTGCACAAAAAGGTTGAAATCTCTCAATTTTTTCCACATTTTTGAATGTTTAGAAAAAATTGCATTAAAAAAATGTTGAAAATTAACTAGGATAGAAAAAGGTGAAATAGTTTTTCCATTCTCTGTTCTTCCCATTGCATTTGAAAGCATTTTTTGACAGAATTTTGAATGTTGAAATTATATTGAAAAACTGTGTGTTCAGTGATGGTAAATATTGCTAATATTACACAGCATAAAAATTCTCAATCAGAAAGTCCTTCAATGAAATGTTTTTTTGTGTGTCTGTCTCTTTGTGTATTTCTGTGAGTGTGTGTGTCTGTCTCTGTATTTCTGTCTGTCTTTTTGTGTATTTCTGTGTGTGTGTGTGTGTGTATGTCTGTCTCTGTATTTCTGTGTCTGTCTGTATGTATTTCTGTGTGTGTGTGTGTCTGTCTCTGTATTTCTGTATCTGTCTCTGTGTGTATTTCTGTGTGTGTGTGTGTGTCTGTCTCTATATTTCTGTGTCTGTATCTGTGCATTTCTCTTTGGGTGTCTGTCTGGCTTTGTGTATTGCTCTGTGTGTGTCTGTCTCTATTCACTTGTCTCTGTGTGTATGTGTTTGTGTGTGTGTGTGTGTGTGTGTGTATCTGTCTTTCTCTGTTCACCTGTCTGTCTGTGTGTGTGTGTGTGTGTATCTGTGTTTCTCTGTTCACCTGTCTGTCTGTGTGTGTGTGTTTTTGTGTGTGTGTGCCTGTCTTACTAGCACTATACCGCAGCATTATATGAGGGGTCCATGTGATAATGATGCCTGCTTGAGAAAGGGTTTTGGGTCCACAGAAATGATTTACTAGTTTTAGATTGAAGAACACATTATCTTGTTTGGAACATTTTATTTATCTCATGAAAATAATGTTTTTGCTACTTGAACTGAGGGATCAAAATGACTGCAAATGACTGTTGATAGAAATGTGTATTTCCTGCATATCACAATAACAATATTTTTAGTTAATAATTAGTACATACCCCCTTTCATCATTCCCACTTCATAGCATTTCCTCAGTCGACATGCTTGGCAGCTCTTTCTTCTGTTTTTGTCAATGGTGCACTGATTGGTTGCAGGGCACATATAATCATTATGGCCTGTAAAGAAGATAAAGATCTTAAAAACAACAGACTATTTTTTGTATAAAAGGAATTTTTCAATTAAAAACCTTAAAGAGCCCTACGTATTGTCCTTTATTATAAATTTTTAAAACCTTTTCAGAGTAATTTGTTTAATGATACAAATGCATGCCCCCCCCCCCCCACAGAACAGTTAAACACCTGTCATTCACTGAAACAATCAAACAGATCAATGAGCTTTTAATGTAACATTAAATGAAAAGAAGATGCTTTACAAGAAATTTAACAAGCTGTAGAAATGCATCTGTCAATGCCTCCCTCATCAGGATCACATTAAAAAAATGATGTATGGCATGTCTGGACAATAGTAAACAGTTCATTCATGGTATCAGCTTCCCACAAACACTGCAGAAATGGCCCACCAGAACCCAGGAAAAATTCCACACTGGGCCCTCCTGAAGTTGTAAACTGCGCCATCATGGCATATTCCTGAGGGTAGTGTAAAGAAGGTGAAGTTTTACAGACAAAAAAAAAAAAA
>WMED01027249.1:0-10663 GCA_019650415.1 Pipa parva | reverse complement strand
CTTTAGCACTGCTACTCCCACACACAGAGAGACCTTCTCTGTCTTACTCTCTCTCTCACTCAGAGATCAGGCTCTTTTAATCAATTATTCCCAGCACCTGATCTGTGTGGTTCATAGGCCAAAACCTGGAATGGAGGGAAGGTGGAATGGGTGGCCCCTCTACCATACCTGTCACCCATTCCAAGAAAATCCACCCATTATTTTTTTAAATAATCGTTTCCAGCACTACTTGGCTGAAAATCCACTTTCACCTGGATTTTCCTCATGTCTTCCCTCAATTAAGACATGTACTTTCCTAAGCAGCGATATTTAAAGGAAACATATCGTCCGTCGAGGGTTAATTCCTTCATGGCCTCACATAGCGCAATATGAAAATGAGCAAAATACAAAAAAAAAAGATGTTGATCTGAAATTGAAGGTGAGCCTAATAGAAAAACATTGCAAAGTGATCAATATTTACCATTAATGATTTATTCCAATGGGGGAAACATTTTTACTGATCAAATCAAGGCAGATGAAAAGTACAGGGAAGTGAAAACTGACTGGGAAACAGGACAAATCTGATTGAAAAGGTTAAAACGGTCTTAGTTAATCTAATCTAATATCTGTCACTGTGTATATGAGATGTGGAATGCCTTCTAATTCACTGGACAGTAACATAAAAAATACAAAATGACTATATGTCTTCTATATCTATGTAATCAGCATTTCCAAACATCCTAGAAGATTTCTAAAAAAGTCTGTTCTAGAAATCTATTTCTCATCACAGGATAATGAACAAATACAGTAGATGTTCATAGAATAAATATTATTAAAAATGGTACAAACAAATATAATAATTAAAAATTATTCACTATGAGATTTGTTTCTACATTATATTATTGTTATTGATATTTTAATTCTGCATTTCTGGCTAATGTTTAATGCTTAAACAGAACAGTAACACCAAAATATGGGAGGAATTCACCATTGATTGAAGTGAGCTCCGAATCCTTCGCCTCACTTCGCACATACTGTTATGCGCTCGCTGATGTCCGCGTTCAGGACATCAGTGAGTGCATAACACCATGTGCGAAGTGAGCCGAAGGATTCGGAGCTCACTTTGCTCAATGGTGAATTCCCCCCATAAGAATGATTAAAAAGCATCTGTGTTGCCAACAATTCTAAATTCTGTCTATAAAATATGATATTTAGCTATTTTACTTTATAAACTGGGCTTTGAATTGCACTTCCCAAATGAATGTATTATCTAAATCACCATCTTATACAATGGGACTGGATGTTTATCAGCATGGCTGCTATTAACAGGAAAGCAGTAAAATTCATTTTTTCAGTTTCAAAGATAACATTCTCACAAGTGCTGTAAAGTGTATCAATTTGTTGATAGTCCTTTAAGGGCTAAGGCTAGGTTCACACTAGCGTATTATGCTCAGCACATAATACGTTAGTGTGAAAAAAAAATTATGACTCAATGAAAGACGATAGTACTTACCTATTTCTGGACACACTAACGTATAATTCGCATATGCTAGGTACATAATGCGACCACACAAGAAGTGCTGTGAACGCCGAGGGAGTGTTCACACTGTCGCTGGTAAGTTTAAAAGAAAAATATGCTCGGCGTATATATATATATATATATTTTTTTTTTTTTTCACACTAGCGTATTATGCGCTGAGCATAATACTCTAGTGTGAACCTAGCCTAACGGTTGCTGTTCTTTGTTCATGGAGTTATTTTGTGGTAAGAAATGGAATACTGTTATATCTATAATCACACTTCTGCCCTCCCAAAGTACCACAGTTTATTTCTCGACCCTCTTACAATTGACTTCTTGTCAATATCACTGGCTACTCTTCATTCTCTTCTGTTTAAATCATATGGAAAATCTTTTTTGCAAACAAATAACACTTTTTTTTACAAATCAAATTAGTTAAAATGAAGACAATAATTCCAATATGTCTGCCCTTGTGTAGAGGGGAATACTTGACCTGTAATTATTAGGATCAACAACATATTCTTATTATGTAACAGCTGATGAGATAAGTGTTGTATATTACAGCTATAACTTTACCCAGTGCTTTCTATTTAATTTGTGTCTAAACTTACTATGTTTAGGTTGCTAGCCTAAGACGCATCATCTTGCTCAATATACAGGTATACTCTTGCTTTGAATCACACAGTGTATATAAGTCACACAATAATATCCTACAGATACTTATTTGCAATAACATTTGATAATAAGAATAATTATTTCAAATAGCAGTTTTGGTTCTCCCAACTCGCCTTTTAAACAAACACAAAAAGGGTTTGTGCTGCATTTTATATATTTTAACTTAGACTAAGCTGAGTACAGTTATTTAAAGCTAAGGTTGGATTCTAGCCTGGGTCTCCCACTGTGCAGACCATAAGTCGTAACCACAAGGCTATTCCTTCACCTATGAATGTATAATTTATTCATAAAAATGAAACTCTAGTCTACTGTTGGAAAGACTTCTTCGCCAAGATCCTTCCGCATCAGGAAAGTTTCACTGCTAGGGTTCAGAGAGATGCCTCCTGAATAGACTCTTGGGACAATCCTATATAAGACTTGGCAATATCTAAAATGCCAATGTTGAATTTAGTATGGACTAATGTTTTCCTAAGCGGTAAAAATAGTCATTGTTTATTAAAATATACATTGAAGTTACCTCTGGAACCACACACATGCTACTTCAAAGATTACTCTTCTGGAATAAAAGTTAGTTCTTTTCATCAATATTAGCATGTGTATATCTATCTATATAGATACTGGTCGGATTTGTATGATACTGAAGGCAAGTAAAATCATTTTATATTTCTATGAGACTACTTTCAGAGCAATTTTTCAGTTTTTTCACTAAAAGTGCTATTTTAGCACTGCAGCCAGGCAAATGAGCCAATGTGGAGTTAAAATAATGGGAGATTACTAGGGAAACAATAGTATTTCTGCAACAGGTATAAACAGGACTGGGCAATTCCATTAAATAGAAGGACATTTTCAAGTTGCACTTGTAGATGCATTGCATGAAAATAGCTGTCACATTCCACTCCTAGCAACTGTTGTCAGTAAAAACTATCCCAAAATGTAATAAACTCAGAAAAGGTCAACTTCATTTCTCAGAGTTTATTCCCGTGGGATCTCAGAATTTTCTCGCGGTAAATATCACAAGATTTTTTTCTATTGATATTTACTGCCCTAAACTTTTCAATTGAGTTTTTCAATGGAAAGGTAGCCTTACTTTACATTAGTAGTATAGCTACCTTTACATCGAAAAATCGAGATAGAAAAACTCTATCAAAAGTTTCTATCGGTAAATATCTATTGAAAAAAATCACTCAATATTTACCACGAGAAACTTCTCATGCGAATAAACTCAGAAAAGTGAAATCGGGCTTTTACGAGTTTATTAAATTTTGCCCTTAGTGATAACTAATAACAGTGACTTTTTCTAGAAGCTTCTGAGTTGTTGTAAACCAGTTCTAGTTTACATTTGCCAGTTAAAGATAAACTAATCAGTTATCAGATGTCAAGGTATAAAATTGTTAACACACCGAGTTTATCTAGATCACAAGTCCAAACTAAATGAAAAATAACAATATATTTAATAATATAATAATTTATGCTTTGCCAGTACAATGTAACTATTTCATTTCTTCAAGAGTTTGCATCAGGTTATAATGCTGGTTCTGTCTTTGATTCTTTACTTATATAATAGGATAAAGGTCCTAGTGAGAAGACCAAAATGTTGACCCAAGAATTTCTTTTATTGTTATAAATTTATATAACTTTATATAAACTTATAAAGTTTATGTTATGTTAGTGTTTCTAATATAAAGGGGATTTCTACCTTAAATGCAGTTTTAATATGTTGTAGATTTTCAAGATAATTTGCAATTGGTCCTCTTTTTTTTATATTATTATGATATTTTATTTTTTACAAAGCTATCTTTTTTATGCCCACTTGATTAGTAAACCTAGCAAACGATTTTAAGTATTTATTGCTAGTGAAATATTGTTACTAGAGTGTCAGTGACTCTGGTATCAAATAAAATGATGAAACAGAGAAGAGAAACAAATAAATCCCTAACTACAATACTAAAAAATATGCACATTTTCTTACAATACTTATAACATATTTAATATCCATTTAAAATACACCATTTGAATTTGGGAAGAAGGAATAGAAATGTAATATTAAAAGAATATATACTGTATTAAAAATAGCATTCGATTGAAAAATCAGCTGTGATTGAAAATGTTTTTTATAATTAATTTTTAATTTTTAACCATTTAACACTCTTGATTGATGAGTATACTTTTACTGTCCCTCTTTGTTTGCTTACGGCAGCTAACTCTCTCACTCTCTACTAGGAAACAGAGCCTTGCTTAACCTTTTTCTTACATATATAACATTGATTTAATTTTATGTTGCTTATTTCTAAGCATTTTGTTATTAAAATGTTCTCTTTTTCTCTCTTGGGAAGAGGTGTGCAGCCAAGTCTTCTGCTTGTTGAGAATACATCTTTCATTGATAGCCAAAGGGGAAAAAAGGTTAACACATAAAGGTCTTATAAAATACGTCATTTCTCAAATACCCATCAAAATGTGGAAAATATTCTATACTCATAAAGCCTAGTCAATAACTCAGTTTTGTGTACAGTGTTGACAGTGGTAACTCAACATCATAAATGCAAGATTAACAGGGTAATTTTTTTCAACATACAAAATGCTAATATTTCTAGGTTTTTGGGTACATCTTTAGAAATAATATAACTATAATGGTAAATATGCAAAATGTACCTATAACACCTGTTCAACACTGTGTCTTTTTTGCACATTTTACTACACTGGTTATTTAGCAATGCATTAGATTCAGCAAGTGATGTAAAGTCCCATTTTGCAAATGTACAAAAAAGTTGATTTTGCATGTTTTATTTCATTTTGTTAAACTGTAATTTCATTAAAAATGTAATATTTTTTACAGGAACCCTCATAGGAAAACATTGCAAAGTTTCCCCCTGTTAACCATTTATTTCAATGGGGAAATATTTTTATCCATCCTTTGTAAAAAGGGGACTCAAAAAGTACAGGGAAACAAAAATTGAATGCGACATAGGGTGAAATCAATCCATATGGTCGAATTCGTCTTAGTAGATATGCCCCGTGTCCAACCACTACAACAGTATTTTTCTGAGTAACATATCTTCATTTACAAAAGAAATAATAGCAGTTTTGTAAGTACAGCGTGTCTTTATTTACAAAACAGTGCTGTGATGTTTATGGACCTATCAGAAATACAATAGAGCTAACACTTATCTGAAAATGGAAGATTTTTGTTAGTATCCCTTAAATCTATCTGATAATGCTAATAAGCTCTGATGTAACTGGAAAAAGTTGAGCTTCATTCTGTTGGAAACCACTGCACTAATGGTACAAGAAACAATATTACAAAAGAGCTCAGTGGTCTTGGCATAAAAGGTAATAATCTTGAAATTGTTACTCCCTTGAGATAATATTTCATATTTAGACAAGTGAGAACAGACTTATGACTCCTTTTTTGTCAATAAACATTGCTTAAATGGAAGCCAGAGAGGGCAGACCAGACCCTCTAGGGGTTTTTCTATGTCGCTCTAGCCTTATTTAGACCTACTCTGTCTTTATAAAATGTGATGTCTTGATAAAATGTGTTCAACAAGCAATGTTTGTAATAAATAATAAATTGTCCTTGCAGATTAAAAAAACTGGACACCACCATTGTTGATTAATGGTTACTGACTCCCTGGGTCACTTATAAAGGACCAAAAAAAAAAAGAAAATAATATTTTGAAACCATAGTATTTTTTTTCCACATAAGTGTAAATATAGTTATTTGCAATACAGACAATTTATTAAAGATTTAAGAAGCATATACAATTTGCAGGTGATTTAAAAAAAATTACATTTTATAACAAATTATATGTCCTGGGAAAATGAACGAAATAAAAGGTATGAGTAAATCAGTAAAACAATGGGTAGACAAGGTCAAAAACAAATTCCAGAGTCAGAGGTTGTATAAAGGAAGTGAATGAGAGAAACACATAACAATATATTGTTAGCAAAGTCGTGGCCTATAAGGGCTGCAGTAATTAATGAATAGTTTGCTCGTAGCATGGTCCTGGCTTTCCTGTACTGTATTAAGCATCTTTCAGACATGCACATACTCTACAAACAAAAACCGCCAATTTTAATTGGTGAATAAGCCATATTTAATTAGCTTACTGTTTATTTAGTAGAGTCATCTTTAGGACCAAGATCCCAAACAGGCTACTATTTAAGTGGATTTGGGTCATTCATTAGCTCTATCCTGACATGCTTAAAACATGTGCCAATTAATACTTCTTGGGCAGGTATGGCTAAAAATACCTCTCTACCTTCAAATACCTTTGAAGTAAATGCAATGTGTAGTTCCTTTAGGTATGATTATGAAATGAAGGATTACATATAAATGGCAAGAGATTAGCTGAAAAACAAAGTATTTGTTTAAAGGACAGAATTTACTTAGGTCATAATGGATAAATGGAACTTTGTGAAGAGATGCTTGCTTGGGGGTGGTATATGGTAGTATAGAGTATGTGTTGACATCTTGAAACTCTACCTTTCCATCAGAGTTCAAAACAGCTCAAAGATGGTTAGTTGATTAATTCCTCAATCATTTTATTAGATGTTAGGGACAATGTCATTTACTAGTAATAACAGTTTATCTTGTTTTTGGGTTTTGGTAGCCTCTAGTGTTTTGAGTAAAATATAACTGAAATCAGATCAATTTTACTTCTATGACATTTATACAGTCTTTACTAGTGTTGGAAATGAGGTGGTGGACTGGATGGACTTGATTGACTTCTTAATGAACTTGCTTGACCAAGATTTGCCCAGCCATATTAACGTATTGATCCCATGTTACTGGGAGTTCTGTTTCCTTTCCTTCAGACACAGGAGGAAGTTTCATTAAAAGCAGGTACATGGCCATTGCTGTTTAATCACCCAGCCCATAATATTTGTTTTACGCAGCTGCCAATAAGTTTTCTCATACAAAGATTGTATTTATATCTGCTTAAAGATGTAGAATTACCAATCAGAGAGTTTCAGCCTTTCTCACTGACCAAAACTATCTGAATTTTGCACAGGATAGTTTTTCTGTCATATACAGTCTTTTGCAATATGGTTGTTTTTCAAAATTTCAGTTTTTCTGTTGGTTGAGTGAATCATTCAGATGGCATAAAAGTAGCAGAGCACATAAAATAAATCCGTTAAATAGGGCTTTTGATAAAAATGTTACATTTTTTACATTTACTTTTATCCATATCTTCTAACAATATAGTAAACTATATTTTAATTATGAAAAAGCATATAAATCCTATGATCTATTTATGCCAAAAAAAAATTAAGAGCAGTGAGTCTATGAAACTCTCTCCCATGATCTATTTATACCAAGGACTGTATAACAAGTATACAGTATAACAAGGGGTATCCTCTATGTTTAAAGGATAGAAAGTATGTGCATCAGCATACAAAGGGGTTCTTTACTGTAAGAGCAGTGAGGCTATGGAACTCTCTGCTTGTGGAAGTTGTCATGGTTGGGTACTAAATAGCTGGGGGCTGGGTTGATCCAGGGAATTATTCTGATTGCAATTTTTAGAATTAGGAAGGATATTTTTCCCTAAAATTAGAGTCATTATTATGAGAAAAATAATGTTCAAAAACATTGACGCATGGCAAAATGAATGACAATGGGCTTCAAAATATCCCTCTTTCTCTTCTTTCTCTTCAGCTTTGATTCACCAGGAATGGAAGGGACTTAAGGAAGAAAAGATCTTGACATTGCTGCATTAACTTTGTATGTAGTACAGTGCAGTGACATAAATTCACAAACCTAACTTTCTTTTCATAGAAATATAAGCATTTTTTCAAGGTTTTCAATTACTCAAAATCTGCTTTCCACTGTTTTTGGCAACTTTTGAAGGAAACCAATTATAAAGACAGGTTTAAATATTAAGGAAATAAAGAGTATGACTGTTTGTATATATATATATGTAGGGGCATGACTACAGGGGATGCATCATTAGAAGCCACAAATCATACAGAAAATCTTTTCTCTGCATTTGACACTGTCAATCACTCCCTTCTTATTCAAATTCTACATTCATTTGGTGTCCATAATCAAGAAGCATCTTATCTGGCTTCCTGTCTTTCTGATCATTCCTTTTTTGTCTCCTATGCTAATGACACTTCCTCTCATGTCCCACTTATCGTGGGGATGCCCCAAAGCTCTGTCCTTGGCCCCCTCCTGTTCCCCTATACACTCTTTCCTTAGGTGATATCATCAATGCAGATGATACCCAAATTTACTTATCCGCTCCTGTGCTAACACCTGAAATACAGACTCACATTTCCAGCTGTCTCCTGGTAATCTCCTCATGGATGGCCAACCACCAGCTCAAATGAAATCTCGCTAAAACAGAATTGATTATCTTTTCACCAAACCTGGACCCACTCCTATCTTTTCCATTCAAGTTGATGGTGCAATCATCAACCCTCACTCTGCTCTTTCCTTCTCTAAACACATCTCTTAAACTGCTAAAACCTGTCGATTTTTCCTTTGCAACATTGCCAAGATAGGCCCTTTTCTCTCTTATTCCACTGCTAAAACCTTCATGCATGCTCTTGTCCTATTCCGCTTGGACTACTGCAATGTTCTTCTATCTGGCTTACCAGCTTCGCACCTCTGCCTGCTATAGTGTATTCTAAATTCTGCTGCCAGAATTCTCTCCCTCTCTCCCTTTGGGCAGTATTGGTATGTGGCATGCAAAGGTGGTTGCTTTGGGAGGAGCGCAGATCAAGTCAAGGAATGTATGGGTATACGAGGGAGGGACAATGGAGTGAAGTGCTTTAAATGTCAGGAGGAGAATACTGTAAATGATTTGTTTGCTTACAGGGAGCCAAGGAGCAGAGATGGATTGGGAAAAAAGCCGTCCCTTTTGCTCATCTCAAACCCTTTTCTCTTTCTGTCCCCCACATCTGGAATTCTATACCCCTTTATCTTTACCAGGAACATTCCCTCTGCATTTTTAAAGACAAACTGAAGTTTTTCCTTATGGAGCAACATCCCTGATATTTATGTGTATATTTTATCCTTAATTAGTTATTTCTGTTTAGTATATGTATTTATTGACCAGTGGTTCAGCACATTGCTACAGCTCTTATTACCCCTCTATCTGTGTATGTAAGTCCTCCTTCCATTTAGATTGTGAGGTCTATGGGGCTGTGTACTGCGCTGTGTACATTTGTGGCACTTTACAAATAAAATTATGCATACATACAAATATCAGATAAAACTGCATTATAATATAGTCATTTAATCCCACATGCAGAGGTATAGGCCAGCCCACAAATACCTCAACTTTTTTAGGGAGTTTCCTGAGAAAAAAAGCTGCCATAAGAATTTTTATAAAATGTGGGTATACAGCTACCTAAGCATAAGATGCTGCAATTAAAAAAAAAAATGTAAAGAATAATGCAAGAAAGAAAAGAAAGAAAAATAATCAGAGGATCTGAAGAAATCTTATCTGAGAAGAGAATGAAAAGGGCAGCACACATGACCTCACTTTCATTAACCTCACTGTCAAGAGGAGGCAACAAATGACTTTTTAAAGTAAATGGATGACAGGGTCAGTTTAGAAGAGTCTAATTCTTGTATTGCTGTAATAGAAATCTATGAGTTTAAAGGCATATGCTGAAAGTGAACTCGAACTCATAGTACTTTGTGGTTCTTGCATAAGATAATATTTGTATGTATGTTATAACCAATAGCCTAATAGCCCATAGCCTAATATGTGCTATATACAGTATATATATAATATATATATATATATATATAATATGCCTTCTTTATAACAGTGGAATACATGTCCTCTGTGGCAGTCAATTCCTGGTCTTTAAATCATTGTCTATATTATTTTTAACTATTCTCTAGGTCTAGTAATCTTTTATTTTCTTCTTTCCTTCAAATACACTAATAATGTAAGCAATGGAAGATGAAGGCATGAATTATAAAGGTGGGAAACCATGTTCAATAGAGCTTACTGTTTAATGTTAAGTAGGGATGACAGAGTGACACACAAATGTTAGTAAATTGCAACATCACATTTTACCTGGTGCAATACAGATATAAGGAATCCCAAGCATAGAGCAATATACGTATGTACCGTATGTATAATTTTATTTATAAAGCACCACAAATTTACGCAGCGCTGTACAATTCAGCGATATAAATATAATACGGACGTGGGAAAAGTGCATTAAACCATATAAGTATAATATCAAAAGGATACTTCATTTGCTTTATGAACAGATAATTACTGGAAATATATTCCAACGATTAAACAGAAGATGAAGTCATTGCTTTTTTTTTTTTCAGATTTAAACAAATGTTTCCTCGCCTTATTACAACTTTACATTAAATAAAACTGTTTTAGCAAAGTTCTCTTCCATTTGTCCACCATGAGTGTCTGCATTCGCTGATCTTTCCAATATTTCTTCAGAGTTTTTTAAACTCGGCAGCAAATAATTTATTGTGTAAAGGTTATGCGATTATATTATGATACA
>WMED01027248.1:0-10663 GCA_019650415.1 Pipa parva | reverse complement strand
TCCTAGTTCCTACCCTGTGAAGGAGGGGGTCGTATTTCTTAATACTGACCCCCCCACCCCCTCCCTACCTGCAGTTCCTTGGGCCGGCTGTCAGCATCTCTGCCTGCAGCTCTTTGGGCCAGCTGTCAGCGTCCCTGCTCCCTCCTCCTCCTGTAACTTCCTGTCAGTAGCAGGAAGACAACTTCCAGGAAGTTACAGGAGGAGGGAGCAGGGACGCTGTAGCGCTAAACGCTACAGAAGAGACAGCCGGGCCAAGGACAGCCCGACCCTGCAGGCAAGTGTTGGGGCGGGCAAGTGCGGGGGGCCCCCAGAGGCTCTGTGGGCCGCGGCACTTGCCTGACCATGCCTTGTCCTGACACCAGCCCTGTTCTGATTGGCTGCTCAATCATTTAGATTTTTTTAAGTGGGGGAAATGTTTAAATGAAAAAAAAAAAATCCAGCATTTTTCTAGTGCAGTAATTTTTTATTTTATTAAATAAAATTACTTTGTCTAAGGGCGTTATTCATCATAGTCCGAACAGTAGCGAATATGTCCGTATTCATGTTTATTCGCGACTTCTCCAACTCCGCTTATTCAGCAATCTCTGCGATGTGACGAATTCACAACTAATTCTGACGAATACCCAGTCGAGGATTTATAGAGCTCTTCAGATCAATTTGCGTGTGCATGCACAGGTAATTCAGGTATTCAGCATGCGACAGAGTCTGTCGAAGGTGCGGATTCTGCAGTGCGTACTGCTCCGAATTCACCTAGCCTTTGCAACAAAAGAGTGGAGAATTAAGGGGTTTGATGGCAGGGCTGCAGTGTTGCGTAAGGCAACTATTCATTCAAAACTAAAGTGACATACAAAAATAAGTGTTTTTCACTTATATACAGTTAGTGGGATATGGTGAGACTGACGTCACTGCCCTTCACCGGAGGAGTTCTCACTCCGCATGACTTTTCAGCCTACTATAGTGCAACCGACTATGCCACACTATGATTGTGACGGCGTCCAACGCTGACCGCTGCTTCATGAATAAGGAGAAGTGAATTTGCATCTTCCTAGTCATATTGATGCAAACAGATGTGGAGATACTATGCAAGGCAAATTTGGACTTTGATGAATAACCACCTAAAACTTAACATCAGTTAATACGCTGTTTATGTATAGTCAACTAAAAGCAGTTATCCTGCTGCAACTGTTTGGTTATATTTTAACCCTTTCACCGCCAGCAATGGTAGAAACTACGGCGGTGCCTCTCTGTCAGTTATCCGCCACCTCCGTAGCGTTGACCGATCGATCACATGAGCCAATGGGAGACCGCGAGCGCATGTGATCAGCGCTCCTGGCTCCATTTCCCCATTTGGCTTATTGGCAGCCGCAGCAAGTTTAAATGGTTGCAGCAGGATAACTGCTTTTAATTGACTATACATAAACAGCATATTAACTGATGTTTGGTTTTAGACTAAAAATAACACATTGTTAGAGGTTAGAAAAATGGCCAAGGCAGGGAAAATGTGTCTTGTGCTTGGGAAAAAAAGGTCACTACCCCAATATTACAGGTTATATGAAACATGGAATGTGGTCAGTAAACTTATAATATACAATATTTTGGGGAACTAATCAAATGGTTGGGGAGTGGGTAGCATATTTTAGCCAGTGAAACCCCTAAGTATAGCAACAACTACCCCTTTAACTCCCAAGCAGACAGTTAAGCAGCAGTTTTCCTTTAAGCACAATTCATGTACCATTTAATGTAGAGAAAAAATTATAACAAAAATAAACAGTTGTTTTACTCACAACACTGGTACCAATGCTTTGGTCACCTCTTAGCAGCATCTGATACTGGAAACTGCAGTCTTTATCCAGCAGCAGCCTTTTGTCTCTCTCCACTTAACCACAACATAACAGCATAGGAACACAGGGAATAGGGAAGCCTTAGCCCTGACCTCAGGACCCTGACTGAGAGCAGGATGTCCACCTCAGTCTCTGGGGCTACCCCTTCACTTACTCCTGTCGTGAATTTTGGCTGTCGTTCTACTAGCATCTACACTGGCATGCACTACTGTGCCCCTATAGCAGGAACTAACCCTATGCTTACCTCTAAGCTAGGACCCCTAGGGCTCTCTACCCCAGGAATGTCTTCACTCTCTCAGGACCACAGCTATTGCAAAAGCTCTGCAGGACAGCTATTGCCCGAGGGCACACCTAGAGGTCTCTTACCACCAGGTACCCTTTAACATACAGCAATCTCTCCCACTGGGTGGAACCTCCCCTTCAGCAAGCTGGTGATGAGACTTTTACTAAGAGGCAAATTATCCATAAAGCCTCTTAATTAGTAACGCACTCCCACCTAAGACACAAAAGTGACAATGGTGACTGCAACTAAATGACAACATGACCTACGGATAGATTTTTGGTGTACTTTTATCCCTGAAAGTTGCTGTAGATTTTATGAATAACACACCTGTACAAGCTGTAACAGCTACAGTGCACCTGTTCCAGATTGTAATCATGAATATTCTATAAATAGCTGCCTTCTGAGAAAAGATTTCCATGCAATTTTACATTTGTCTATTGCTAGTTTAGTCTTAGTTTTACATGTGCAAAGACTGAATTCATATGCTATGATTAATAAACCTGGTTTATAGATTGAGGTCTGCTGTGGTTATCTCTAACATAAACATTAACTGATATTATTTGTCCTGATTCCATAATGGAGTTTGCATCTTCTGGCTCATCAGGAATTTGTTTTCCTCTATTACAGGGGTCGGCAAACTTTTTTCAGGAGGGAGCCATTTCACTCCCTCCTCCAGTGGCGATAACTATCTTCTGAGCAGCCGGAGGAGGGAGGCGTGGCCTCTCCCGACCCCATGACCACCGACAGCCAATCAGAAGAGCCGTGGGCGGGACTTCAGCAGTGTGCTCCGAGCCACAACAAGGCGGCTAAAGAGCCGCATGTGGCTCGCGAGCCGCACTTTGCCGACCACTGCTCTATTATAAAGGAAGCAGAGGAACTGCAGATCCCCAGGATATGCATGATTGGCTCTGGGACACCCTTTCCTCCACTATTGTCCTCTCTCACACATCCACTGGACCAAAAATGTAGACTTACTTGTTTCCAGGGGGGGTGGGAACAGATCCTGTAACCCCTATTGATACACCTCTGTAAAAAGGCTGCATATCTTGGGTGTTCCAAATAATTGATGCATCATGATGGAGTACACTATGGTGGAAAAGAAGTTTCAAGAATTTCTTAATCTAAAAGTCTATAAAAAAATATCTCTTGGTGTCTTTTTTTTTTTTTTTTTTTTTTTTTTTTTTTTTTTTGTGTTTCTGCCTCTATTAGCTTTTCCATTGTCAGTTTCTTATTTCATGTGTATGCATGGTGAAATTACATCTATTATCAGTACTGTGGCAGTGCCCACCAGGAGTGGATTTGGTAACAACATGGAAAATATTGTGCAGTTCTGATTAAACCCACTAATTATTACCTGCATTGCTGATTACCTGCAGCCTGACCTGTGACTTGCATTTGCCTACTCCTAGTGCACCCTACATCCTTTCTAATAACTTAATACTGTTTATTCCTTTGTTTCCCACCAAAAATTAAATGAAACACACCCCAACTAACCAGTGCTAGTAGCAAGCAGATATGTTATATGCATCAGTTGCAGGGATTAAATAATTACTCATATGGCCAGTATGCAAGGCTTGGACTATCCCGCTACTAAAAGGTATGGATTGCACACGCAGCCACTTAGTTTGTAGACAAATATTCACCCTACTGCCTGTAATATAAATGCAGTCATTGCCATAGTCAATTCAAATGCAAAGAGCACCTCTCTACAATTCAGGGATGTAGGCAGGGGGTTACATTATAATTATAAGTATTTTTATTACGCAAATGCTAAATCTGATATTTGTGACTTCATTTTACAAAAATTAACAGATAAGGCACTTCAATTTACTGCATGAAAGATTGAGTCAATAAGTGAGTGTGGCCTAAGGCACCAAGAATTCTGTGCCATTAAGTTCCTAAAAGGGGGCATCTGACACTGTATGCACCTGAAAATGTGTCATTACAAGAGTGGAATATTCCATGCTGCTCTAGTTTCATAGAGATATAGCTGCAAATTAATCTGCAGATTCAGCCATCAGGAAATGAAACTAAATTTGCTGATTGTTATCATTCAAAATTAGGGTTTTATGATAAATTGTAGGATTCAGTCATGTTCAGTCTTTTCCCTATACATACAGCTGCGCCTTAA
Source organism: Pipa parva (assembly GCA_019650415.1). NCBI lineage: Eukaryota > Metazoa > Chordata > Amphibia > Anura > Pipidae > Pipa > Pipa parva. The sequence goes on along the minus strand of WMED01027248.1, from coordinate 6,408 downwards.
TAAATTCTGGTACAAGCAATGTTTGTTTTGGATAATGATAGACTTCGGATTTATATACTTAGGAGAACTATTATTAACCCATCATCTATACTGTGTTTGTTAAAGAATTAAAAAGAACAAATTTGTGGTCATCTACAAAGTAAACATATATGCAACCCTTTGTCTTCGTAGGACAATTCTAAATGCATTTATTGTGACATCATCACAATAAAAAGCTAAAAAGCTGAGCTGAGTAAGCTGTTATTACTCAGACTGATGTAAATAAACAATGCTGAAGAGAAAATAAAATATCTCTCCTTCAAGTCCTGCGCCCTCAGCATATATCTGACTGTTATCTTGAGAGGATCAAGTGGTACTGGTTTCCCATGATGTATGACTTGGGCTTGGTACTGCCAGTTCCCACAGTCTTTGCATTCTCTGTGCATCAGTCAGTGTCAAGTAGAAAAAAATGTGCAGGAGGAAATCATGTGAAAATGCATTAAAGCCAGAACTTAGCTCCCTCCAGAGACGGAGACCTTTACAGTTGACAATACATTGATATATTCCTTCGTTTCAGGGAAATTCTGAGGAGATTTTCATTGAGTTATCTCGTATTATTAAACGGATTAAAAAATGTTACATTTTTTTCTCCCGAAAAATAACTCCTCTAAATGAAGAGCACATTTCATTTTTGTTAGCTGGTTTGAATGAAAATGTCTTGTTTAAAACCGTCCTTTTTCCAGCTGTGGTAGGCGCGGGTTACCTCTCCCTGTAACTGGTTTTACCTTCATGGTGTATTCCATGGTGCAGCAGTCTAATAAATGCACCAGTAACACCAGAGATGTTAAAAAAAAAAAAAGAAAAAAAAAAAAAGCAAGTTTGGCTACATTTTTCAAAGAGCCATTTGCACCATCATCCTACAGTTTTCTATAGGCAATTTAACACTGGATCCCAGTGCCCCTCACTATTAAGGTTGTGTTGCTTGCAGCCAATCCTTGACATTTACAAAGAAGGCAAAACCCAAACAAGAACGCAGTGCACTCTTTCATGCAGGTAAGTGCTTTATAAGGGAAAGAAAATGTCTGGCCAATTTGGCGACAGGATAAGTAGTGCAGTACATAAGCCCAATGGGAACATAGAACTGACAGTAAGAAAGTGACTGGGAAGCAATCATAATCTAACATTACTCTAAAATGGAGATGTCACCGCTATAAATAGGTTGGGTGGGGAATGCCGGACATGATATCGGGCGAAATTTATTAAACTCGGAAAAGCCATTTGCACTTTTCCGAGTTTAATAACTTGGGAGAAGGCTTTGAAGTTTCTCGCGGTAATTATTGCGAAATTTGCCTCGTGCGATACTTGCCGTGACAAACTTTTTTTTATTAAATATGTCCATGGAAAGGCTATACTGTATCTCTACTCTTTCCATGGATATAGTCAATAAAAAAAAAAAGTTTTTCACGGCAAGTATCGATCGAGGCAAATCTCGTGAGACTTACCACGAGAAACTTCAAAACCTTCTCCCGATTAAACTCGGAAAAGCCGAAACGGCTTTTCCGAGTTTAATAAATTTTGCCTGTGTTCTGCTTTCCCCAGCCTGTTTAGCACTTGCAGAAGCATAAGAAACTGTCAATACCACTCTTCCAATCAGATTCTTAGATTAGGGTGTAGCAATGATTCAGTTGGAGAAGTCACAGAAAGGACCAGTAAGGCCTGAATAAATAAAAATACCATTTGGATTGGAATGGCAATTATTTCTACATAGTATTGGTAATAATGTTGTCTTTGAAGTTGAATTTCTGATTTGTATTCCTTGATTTCTCACCTGTGGCTGTGGCCACATTTTAGATGTTAACTATACAAGCCCCCACCTAGTTCTGCTGTTTGCTTTTGAACTTTATACATATTCATAAAGTGCCTCAGAGGAGCCCAATTTGATTGTAACCTGCATAGAGAGAAAGTAAAAGTAAACTAATAAAAGTCAGTAAGTGAATCTAAATGATGGATAATGCATAGAAATAACTGCTATACCAGTCGAGCTGGTACTTTTTCTATATCTTTATACTGGTCTTAAAGGAACAATCTGGCCAAAAACAAAAAAAATCTTTTTATTTATTTATGCTGATTACTAACTTTTATTGAATACAATTTTTTTTTTATTAAAATTCTTACCTGTAAAGAAGTGCTATACAGCACTTCCATGTTGCAGACTCCATCTTCAGACTCTGCCAGCGACTCTACAGCATCCCAAATCACCCAATCCCTCTCAGAAGTGCAGTCCTCTCCAGCTGCGCTCCTAGTGAAGCCCCACATTGGTATTTCCTATAAGTCATGTGGGAGAGTGTGCACGTCATCCAGGGAAGATGCATTGATCATGTGCATACTCTCCATGCGACTTCTGGAAAGTGCCAATGCGGGGCTTCACTAGTAGCGAGGCTTCACTAGTAGCGCAGCTGGAGAGGACTGCGCTTCTGAGAGGGATCGAGTGATTCGGGATGCTGTAGAGTCACCAGCAGTGTCTGAAGATGGAGTCTGCAACAAAGAAGTGCTGTAGTGTATAGCACTTCTTCACAGGTAAGAATTTTAATTTAGAAACAAAAAAAGATACATTGTATTTAATAGAAGTTAGTAATTAGCATAAATAAATAAAGGTAATTTTTGATTTTCGGCCAGACTGTTCCTTTAATTTTTATTCATCGACCTAATTCTTGGCAAGCATTCAGCTCAGAGTGTGCCTAGCTTTCTGCAGTGATGCAGTTCCACTTTAAAATATTAAAATGACCTCCTTAATTTAAATATTTGAGGGAATATTCATAAATATTGGAAAGTTTTTTTGACAATTTAATGCTAGTGAAATAGTGGTAGTTTATCTTTATTGCCATTTTTCCCTATTTATAAAACTGGTAAGTTTAATTTTTTCAACAAAAAGTGTTTAGTAGGATGGCAAAAATCCAACATTTCCTATGGAATTAGTCATGTCATTTAGCACAGCTGAAAAAGATTTTCTATTGAAAAAAGAAAACAATGTCAAACTGTAATAGAAGGGAAACCTCACAGAAAAAAAAATACAAAGTGCGTCCGTTTCAACTGATCAATATTTATCAAAATTGACCATTTCTGATATCAACAATCTCTATGCATTAGAAATCGGGAATTGAAAATTTCAAAATGAAAAACAGTGTTGAAAAGCACTGAGACAAGGAGGTCTAAATGAACTTTATAAATATCCCCCCAATTGGTGTGGATGATTATTTAGTTTTAAATGTATAAGTTTTAGTCTAATTTTAAAAAATATCTATTTGATTGTGTGCACTTTCTAGTTAAAATACTGCCATTTTAACTTTGGCTATGACCTCATAATAAAATTCCAAGTATGGTGTTAGGTAACATTGAAACATATGTTGCTACTCTAATATTAAACCCTGAGCTCCTGCAAATAAAAATAGTTGTCTAAAAAGTAAACTCCATGTAGAATTGTAGAAAGAGCAAGTCTCCATTTCTCAGGTCCCTAAAGTACCTACATGTGTCTTTTAAAAATAGAGAAGCCTTTAGTGCAATAAAAAAAAATAAAAAATGTAATCTATTACCTTCCTTGCTAAAAAACCCAACTTGACAATATTTTACCTGCTGGGTTCCTTCCTGGATTCCGTGGACAGTCCTGTTTTCTGGGTCTTGTCCCGAGGGATCAGACCATATTTTTTTAGAGATACAACTTGCATTTATGTTTGACAGGAGTACAATAAACAGAGCTTGTGTTCTCTGCCCTTTGCTTTAATTGTTAAACAAAATAAATAAATACTGTACATGACTTGTTGCATTACACTGGGTCATTTATTTATGTTATACTTGCGTATTCCTTTACATGTTTCAGAATCGAAGGAGAGGAGAATGATTTACTCTTGTCATTTAACCTACATTAAATAACATGGTAGTCATTGCACCTGAGCATATAGTACTTTCTCTCCTACCTATGCTGGAAGTGAAAGGAAAACTTGGAGCAGATGGTTTGAGGTTAATCAAAGTGCTCTCTCTATTCACCTGACTACCACACAATGCAAAAGTACAAAAAATATATATTGTATTGTATTTATTTACTGCTGATATATTACACAACGCTTTACAGAGATTCATCATTCACTTCAGTCCCTGCCCCATGGGGCTTATAATCTAATTTCCCTATTCAGTTATATCTAATTCCTTATTTATGTATATAAATATAACACATATGCCACCATCAGTATCTAGAATAAACTCAAGGATGCCCCCCATATACTATTATCATGAATACTAACACCTATAACATGCAAGCTGATATAAGAGTATATGTAACAGTAATATAAACTAAAACAGACTGGCTACAGACCAAAAGTAAACACACGTACAATTAAAAAGAGAAAAGGGGGAGGGGAACAAGTATTCAATATAAAGGCAGAACAAGAGTATGACAAAACATGCCTACTGAATAAATCGATTCACAGATCCTTTAAATGTAGCTCGTTGTTATATTTGTGTTGTAGATTAAACACAATCTTGTGTTGTAGTATAAACACATAAGCGACCATATATCTTATCAAAAAGGCTTCAAACGGGAAATAAAATGTATATAAATGTCAAGCCATGGCAATAGTCTAATAAAATAGTTACTAAATAGTGAGCCTATAATCCCCACAGGTCCACACTGGCGTATTGTGCGCATTGTTTAAAAAAAAAAAAAAAACGCCATGATGAAAAAAGATTGAAAGTAATGACTATTGCACATTAGCGTTTCATAGAGAGCAACGTGCACCAGAACGCTTCATGTTGTGTTGTATAGAATGCAATGCATGGAAAAAAAGCAATGTGTAAGTGCTAGTATTTTTATGTAAAACGCAGCCTAAAATTACGCCAGAGTTAATGTGATGGCGTTTTTTGTAACGCTTTTTATTTTTTTTAAAGACCATACTACAGAACTACTTTAATTGCGCACCATACGCCAGGGTGAACCTGGTCTTAAATGTAGCCAAATGCCTTAAGGCTTAGACATTCTCTGTTTTTAGCTACTTTTTAATTACCCATGTGGATGTAATAAAGCTTTGATTTTTTTAAACGATTTGGAGTGCAGGCAACATAATTTTCCTTATGTCACATAGGTAATGTCAGTGGCTTCAGATTGGCTAACAACCTGAAAGCGCGGTGACATCAGCTGCTCCGGATTGACTAGCAACCTGGAAGCACTGAGAGAGCTCTGTCTCTACAGCACTTGCCAGCGGCTAGCAGGCAGACTGTAACGAGCAGTGCTTGCTTGTGAGCACCGCTTGTTACAGTCAAAGAGCCACATCTGGCTCGAGAGCCATAGGTTGCCAAAACCTGCTCTAGGTGAATTGCTGGGTCATGTGACCCAAAGTCCATCTTGTGACCAGTCAGCAACCCTGCTTCATCCGGGTAAAATCAGCCCTGGCTTTCCCCTGTTATTGTTGACTGGTTTGTCATTACCTTCTGTAAGTGAATCTTATTCACACCAACAGGATGTGTAAAGCTTTTCTGAAGCAAATCGTTTTTCTAATTCTAATGAATGATTTGATTATTTATGCAGCAGGGTTGCTAACCCTTGGAAAAGTTTATATTGACATTTTGTGAGAATATTTACTGACATCCAACAATTATTTCCAAATGAACACAGTCCCACACGTACTGCAGGGAACATTTTGTGTTTAGTTAACATGGTCCAGGACATGGTCATATTTTACTTATTTGCACTTTTTTTTTTTTTTTTTTTACTGACGCCTTTATTATTAGTAATATTTTTACAATTGATTACATCCTTCTTTTAAAGAAAACATTCATCTCATTTGTTAAAAATGTAAAGATTGCCTTGTACAATTTAGTTTTTTGTTATTTAAAATGTCCAGTTTCCTAAAAATGAACTAATGAATCATAGTTTTTAAAAGGCTTGTTTCTCAGGGGCCTACCAGGCTGCTGACATGACTACAAATACTTGTAGAACATACTCTTTTACCTAGTTAAGCTTCAGCAGGTTCAAAGACAGGCAGCTAAAGTAATTAAAGAAAAGGGTTAAATACACTACCAAGAAAGATTATCAAAATATGGCTTGTTTAGTTTAGAAAAAAAAAGTCTATTACAGGGTGACCCAGTGACCATGTATAAATATATCAGGGGGTCTGTACAGAGATCTCTCCCACAATCTATTTATACCAAAGACTGTAAGTATAACAAGGGGGTGCCCTCTTCATCTATAGGAAAGAGAGTTTTTACATTAGAGTAGAAGGGGTTTTTTTTACGTAAGAACAGTGAGGTTATGGAAAACTCTGCCTGAAGAAGTTGTCATGGTTGATTCCATTAAAGAATTAAAAAGGGTTTTGGATGCTTTCCTTCAGTGTAAGAACATTATAAGTAATTGGTACTGGATAACTGAAGGTGGGATCTTGA
>WMED01027247.1:0-10663 GCA_019650415.1 Pipa parva | reverse complement strand
AGCTAAAGATCAGTTGCACTTACGGGTAATAGCTAAAGATCAGTTGCACTTACGGGTAATGGCTAAAGATCAGTTGCACTTACGGGCAATGGCTAAAGATCAGTTGCACTTACGGGCAATGGCTAAAGATCAGTTGCAGTTACGGGCAATGGCTAAAGATCAGTTGCAGTTACGGGCAATGGCTAAAGATCAGTTGCAGTTACGGGCAATGGCTAAAGATCAGTTGCACTTACGGGTAATGGCTAAAGATCAGTTGCAGTTACGGGCAATGGCTAAACATCGGTTGCACTTACAGGTAATAGCTAAAGATCAGTTGCAGTTACAGGTAATGGCTAAAGATCAGTTGCAGTTACGGGCAGTGGCTAAAGACCAGTTACGGGCAATGGCTAAAGACCAGTTACGGGCAATGGCTAAAGATCACTTACGGGCAATGGCTAAAGATCCGTTGCACTTACGGGCAATGGCTAAAGATCATGGCAAATTGTTAGAAGCAGAGATTGAATATATGGTAACTACACATGCATTTGAGGCATTTAAAATTTTTGATGTGACCAGTCTATTAAGGCAATTTATGGTTTAAATTGTATTCTCTCTTAAAGAGGCGTACACTCCGTCGCAGATATGAAGATGACGGCATATCTGATGATGAGATTGAAGGAAAGAGAACTTTTGATTTAGAAGAAAAATTGAGAAGCAACAAATATAATTCAAGCTTCATTATTTTCATGGATGGTAAAGGTAAGATTTGAAATAATGTGCACTATAGGTATATTTAAAAGGGATAAGCTTTCATTTTTGTTTCTGAACAATCTACATTTATCCCAGACTTTAACATGCGATACATTCAGGAAGGTGGACTCAGGGACCCACTTATTTTCACCAGTTCTGAAGGACTTGGCATTAAGTGAGTAAATGTGTTCTTTTTGCCAGTTTGTGGCAAGTCATGTTATAAGAATAATAATATGTTTGCCAATATGAATCTTTTTTTAATATAAATGTAACTATGCTTCTTCCAACAGAATGCCTGATGCCAGCTTTAGTGTGAATGATGTGAAGATGTTTGTTGGTAAGTGCTTATTTCGTTTAGTACATTAAAATGTAAAGTAAGTGCTATAAATGCAAGAAATCGAGATTAAATTGGCCAGTTTCAACAAATACAAAATGGAATATTCAATATCGGAAGGTATGCCCATTATAACGCCTTCCTATTCACAATAATCTTAAATCCAAATTCCCTTTTGAGGCATTAATTCACTAATATATCTAAGCATAATTCTTTATAACCCAAAGTCAAAGGAATATTGCAACTTCCCAAAATTAAAACCTATTTCCAAGCTTATTTCTTAGAGTGGTTCCATTACAATTAAATCACCCAGGTCTCTCTTATCTGGATATAAATCAGGATAATATACCTGGTCCATTACACTTTTGGAAACTCAACCTTCTGCCAGTATTTTTTTACACTTGACTTTTTAATTAATAAACCCCACACAAGTTTACTAGCCTATCAAATTATTAAATTAGTAAAGCACATTCCTCTGATAGCTCTATTGTCAGATAATCATACTTTTTATATTTCAATATGCATTACTATAACAGTGGTTTAACTTCTTGCACAATAAATCAGCCTTATGGTTTAAAAAAAATCAGTTTAAAGATTTCTACAGGTCTCAAATAATTTCTAAAAGGCTAATAATATCTATATTAAATCAAATCATAAAAACTTAATTTTATTCACAAAATACTCTTTGGCTTGGGAACATGAACTAATGTTTAGAATGAGTATGGTGATTAAATACTCGGAGACAAAATTTTAAATATTATCAAGATGGTTCTGTTACCCCTCATTATTACTTGGTTAAAAAAAAAAGCAGGGGACATCCAGATATCCAAGAAGGTGAATTTCAATTTGCCATCGCACAAAATATCCATGAAGAGTGTTTCAGAGAGAATGAACCTCCCTTCATCAGGTTAAGAAAACGCAAGTGGTGAGGATGTGTATATATAGTATGTATCAATTAATGACATCATGGTTTGCATGAGTAATTTCTAGTTAAGTGTCAAATTACTAGCCTAGTAAAAGAATGTGTACTAGAGAGACCTCTATAGTGTATGGCATTTGGGGATAATAATGCCCTCATTATTACTTAATATGTACCCAATTTAATCTGCAAACTTATTTTTGCTATCTATTCTCCAAGGACTAATGACAAATATGAAAAAAAAATATTTTCCTATTTGTAATAATTGTTGCTAGATCTATTATAACAAAGCACTGGAAATCCCCACCCTAACCCACAGTTAGAGAATGGATGAGGTCTGTTAATGATATTTATGGATTTGAAGAAATAATGACAAATTATAATGACACGCCACATTTTATGAAAAATTAGTCTCCATTAATTAGATACCTAGATTCTGATAAGTTCAAAAAGGTAAGTAAAACAAAATCCTGCTTTCTCCAATCCTATGACCCCTTTTCTACCATCTAGAACCTAATGTAAACACTTCTTAGCATTACTGTCTAAGATATGTTGTAGTGTGTTCACAGTTTATGCAACCTGTGGCAATCCCGCCCCCACCCCTTTTTTTTTATTTCTACATTCTTTTATAAATTATAAAAAGAGAATTTAAAAAAAATTAAATGTACTCTTTTAATTGTCTTACAGGTAGTAGACGTATTGTAGATGTTATGGATGTTGGCACTCAGAAAGGCATAGAGATGACAATGGCACAGTGGGCAAAATACTATGAGACCCCTGAAGAGGAGAGGGAAAAGCTATACAATGTGATCAGCCTGGAATTTAGCCACACCAAGTTGGAGAATTTGGTACAGAGGCCAACTACGGTCAGAATTCATTCATTGCCTTTACTTCTATTAACAGTCAATTTAAGATATTGCAAGAGCTTAGACAACAAAGGTTCTGTCTTTTTTTTCTCTCCTGCTCAGAAGCTGCTGGACACCTTGTTTGCTATCATTGAAGGAAAATTTAGATATTTTGTGCACTATATTTACCTTGTGAAGAATGTGGCTGTCAAAAGAGACAATTACCACATTTTTCAAACTGCATTTAATCAGTGTAGGTTCATTGGTTCCTGGCAGGTATCTGTATGAGACCCAATTTACTCGAGAAACCCAAACAGCGCTCATCAAAGGGTAAATGGTCCTTTATTTGCATATGAAATAAATAAATGCCAGCTTATTCTGAGTAACTGTGAAGAAAGTTTGTATTGTACTATGTTTTGTTTTAATTCTGTTTATGCATTAGGTTTAGAAGTATTAAATTATAATTTGTCTAAATGAAATATGATAAAAAGCTTAAAAAACAAATATTGGGGGGCGCTAAAAACAATAAAAAAATAATGAAAAACAAACCAAAAGGTGGTCCAAAGAAAAAAAGTCCAACTCAAGTCCAAATCAAGTCCAAAAAAATAGATGCGAAATCAAATTGATTGCAGCCTTCTCAATTATTTAGTGTGCTCCAAACCACTCCTTAGACGGTAACAAACGGAAAAGACTAAGAGCGCAAATAATGACACTAAGTGCCTTATCATAAATGTATGATTAATTGATACAGTCCCAAACGTACCTGTTAAAAGGGAATGAAAAGATGAAACACCCTAAATGTGATGTTCAATAAATATGCTCACCAGAAATAATAAAGCTTTTCACCTTTAAACAATTGATGAGGTGAGAGCCTTGCGATGGTCAAATGGAAAACTGATGGACTGAATCGACTTGGATATTGAAGTTTAACCCACACAGCTCCCAAAGGATAAGTACCAGTGTAAACTCCAAGACAGTCACTTCTCAGGACAATCAATGTCTCAGGACATTATTGGCCAAAGGACCAATAATGAGATGACAGTACCTTGAATTACTTATACTTTTACTTTAATTTAAAAAATTTTTCTTATATGTTCCAGTAATATATGTCTTTTTCAAATGTTATTCTCACAAACGGTAATCCAAGGGTGATCTATACAGCCTTTTTCCTATGAGTTAGATTTAATTATATAAGTAATTCAAGGTACTGTCATCTCATTATTGGTCCTTTGGCCATTTGTTTATTGGTCATTCTCTTGGGGCTCTGATAAAGTTTTTAGTATGTATTCATTTTAGGTGTATCCATTATTATTTATTCTCTATTATTATTTTTTATCTGCACCGAATACTGTGCCGAGTTTTTCAAAAACGCATTTGGTGTCACTTTGCCATGGAGATTATGTACCTTACATCATTTCCTTTCATTACTATCAGTGAATGAAATGCGTTTGCGGTTCACTGATAGCAAGGCATAATAGAGTCTTTTCCAATTGCACTCGTTGGTTCATTAAAACGGAAGTGACACCAAGTTTAGTTACTTCCGGTTTACGTATTTAGACCAGAGCGTTAAAAACCGGCTGTCTGCACATGGGATTCACTGCGATTATACCTTCCTGAGGAAGCAGTACTTGCGAAACGCGTAGAGAGGTATATATCTTGTTTGTTTTCACTGATTTTCCTGGCTGCATAGTTCATATATTGGATTACAGTTCACTGGATATAAAAAATCAGTTGATGTATCTAAGGTGAATTTGCTCACTGATTATATTTTTATCCTTTATGTGAGCATCTCTCATGTTTTTATTTTTTTAATATAATAAATATGGGGACACGTCTTTTGGAAAATCGTATTTTCTACTTATTTAATATTAAGTATTGATTGTCCTGAGAAGTGACTGTCCTGGAGTTTACACTGGTACTTATCCTTTGGGAGCTGTGTGGGTTAAACTGCAATATCCAAGTCGATTCAGTCCATCAGTTTTCCATTTAACCATCGCAAGGCTCTCAACTCATCAATATTTTAAAGGCGAAAAGCTTTATTATTTCTGGTGAGCATATTTATTGAACATCACATTTAGGGTGTTTCATCTTTTCATTCCCTTTTACCAGGTACATTTGGGACTGTATCAATTAATCATACATTTGTGATAAGGCACTTAGTGCAGTTTTTTGCGCTTTCTCTTAGTCTTTTCCATATGGTAAAAAGCTTATTAAGACTCCAAGAAGTATCTTTCTTGCCCTTTAAATGTTTTCTTTTCAATGTTATGGATCAATAAATGCCTTAAAAACTCTAGGAATTGAAGGTGTTATCTGTATTAATGGGTGAATTAAGAATGATGTTATCGCTCTTATGTTTATAATTTTTATAACAAACGATTAGATAAAAGTAAATTAAGGGTAAAAGATGTGTGAATTATACTGATATTAAAGAATAATATATACTGCTGAATAGTAAGAAGCAAGCCTTTCAAAGATCACTATTGATCAGTACATAGGATCATTACAGAAAATCAGATTGTCTAAACTTCCAAATATAGAGGAGTAAGAGGTTTGAATTGTTGAGAATGCATTGAGATTATTTTTTATCTCCATGCATTAATTCAATGTATTATGTCATTTAACAAATGCAATAGTAAATATGGCTTTGTTTATTTGTATGAGCAATATTTTTTTTCTCACTATGTGCCCTAGGGTGAGGATGGGAAAATAATAATTGACATTTGAAAAATATATTTGTTGTACATATCAATCTTATACAGATAAATACACGATTTTAAATCTGTAAAACTTGTTTTGTTTTATATGAATGTGTAATCAAGTAACACTTGGATACCAATATCAAAATACCCATGATGCAAAGCTCATTTGTCAATAGCCTGGTTATATATTGTATTGCTTAAATAGAAACCCCTGTAGTACATGATAAGCATGAGAACAGTGGTTGCCAGCTCTCCAGCGTGGATGATAGGTATAGCCGATTGCTGCTATATACTAATAATATCTTATGCTGCAGATTGTGCTTCTTGCTTTTCATCCAAGATAAAACTGACTGGGCATGTGCATAAAATCTGTTCCAAGGAAAATGACCTACCCTGATGCAAATTTATGGATTTCGGTCTTTACTGTTGTTGGATTGGTGCAAGTTTGATATAGCACACTAAATCCAACAGAATAGGGCACAGTAGGTCTAGCCAAGATCTTTCATGGGTTTTAGTTTACTTGTAAAGATACAATAAAGCAATTTAGATGAAGGTAAAAATTCTAATACGGTCCGTTGCTGGGGCTTCCACTTCTTCCATTTTTACACTTTCTATAAAAAGGTGACCAGACCTTTATTTAAATGCGGAATACTTTTATAGAAAATGATCATGTGGAAGTGGAACAAAAATGATTCATGTTACATTTATTATTCACAAGTTTTCCTAAGAATTATCTGGTTTGGATATTGTATAACTGTCTACTAATGAAATAAGAACCCTCAGGGAAGGGAGTATCTTGTGTATTGCTGCTAAAATAACTACTTATAATCTAGACAATGTAGTTGTTTATATAGCTATTCAAGCAAATATACAGATTGTTACCCCTTGTATGGCAAACAATACCTGGGCACCTCCACCCAGCTGGAGTAGACACAGTAAATTGAATTAGCATATTTCTGGGAGCCTTTTCAACTCTCTTTTGTGTGCTGTTTATATCCGGTCAGTTTTGCTGCTGTGGCAATGTTGCCTTTTAACATCTATACAATGTGCAATGCATAGCTGCATATTAAGCACTAAATGACTGAACCAATTGATTTCTAAATGCACTTCTGTACAGCAGGAGTGCTTCCGACACACACTGTTGCCTAGCAATGGTATGCTGTCAAAAAGGAGCACAAGGCAGCCAGTACAAAGTACTGAGCCAGCTTATGGACCATACCTTAGTCTCTAGGGCCTTGCCTACAAGGGGCAGTTCCAAGCTTACTTGTAAACTTAATATAGAATTTAGAAACCAACCAGGGATCCAGGATCTCTTCTCAAGACCATATCCTTCTCAGTCTATTACATAGAAAAGTTTTTCCTTAGAAATCTTTGAATCCAAAATGTTTATCTTAAACTACTCAGGTTGTTAAGTTGATACTGGAGGCAAGGGAGAGGTCTTCTTGGAGTATTGATTAAAATTGTATATATGAGAGGCATTAGATAGAAAAAAGTGAGAGGACAGTTTTAACTTGCAGGTTAGAGAATAAATTATCCAACCAATCAAAAAAAGTCGAATATACTGAGGGGAAAACTTAAGTGAATGGAATCTTTTAATTGGATACTTTATGCATAACTAAACTCTATTTCCCCCCATCCCACTAAAGAAAAGGAGGGGTCAAACCATTGGCACTTATCTGCCCAAACTTTTTTTCTGAGGGCAGACTGGGAAACATTTGAACGTACCTCTGACTAGAAAGAAGAAAGGTCTTGGGCCAACTGATCCACCACCAAAGGCACAATGTTCTCTTACTGGTAGAGGAACTTCTGGGTTGAAGCCATATACATTTTAAAAGGATGATCTCCTTGTAGTTTTGGACACCAAGTTATTATATGCATACAAGAAACTACTTTAAAGACTAGTGAATGTGCTTTTTTTGACCATTGGTTTGGGGAGAGTAAGCAGTGGAGAAGTCGAAGGAAATCTCCAATAGCCCATATAAGGCCCTTTAATACTTTGAGAAAAATAGACTTCTACAATCGGAACCAATATGTTTAGGTAATCCATGGACCTGTAAAATCTCCTTAAAGAAAATCTGCTCTAAGTGCAAAGCTTTGAGAAAAATGTGCCATTTTGGAGAAGTGGTCAACACTTCCATGGATTGATTTACTTCAGGATAACCTGCCAGGCGAGCTCAGTGTGAACCCAGTGCAGTACTGATATCTTCCAAGGGGCAACAGCACATCCACAGGGATCCAGAATATTTGCAGCTTCTTCTGCAGCCCCATCCTAAATGAGAAAACATGACCCCCACTGAGGTGAAGTTCCAAGCAACAAGTCAAAAGCATGTGGAGTAGTAATATCTCTTCCTGCTTCTTAGAGAAGACATCAGCATAACAATTATATGAAAATGGAGTTGAGGTGTAGTTTCACTTCTAATAGAATACTTGTAGGTTGTGGAAGAGAGTTAATACAAAAGGTAAAGCATTAGTCTCTCCAGTGCACAGATACCCCTCACAACCAATAAATTATGGGAAGATGTTGCTGCAGCTAAGAAATCTAACAGTCAGTGCAAGTGGTGTCAGGAAAAAAAAAAAGCGCCTAGCCATTGCCAATTTTAGGAAATCCTCTGTGGCTCATGATTCAAAAAATGCAGATGCAGAAAAAAATGACTGGTAACTAGACATAATGGTCAAGTTTTGGGGGAGCTGAAAAGTCAATCTACACTCTCCAAACAGCAGAGGTTCCTCGAGCATTTGTACAGAAGACTAGAAGGTAGGCACTAATGAGTAAATCTCCTGGCTTTCTGTCTCTACTTAACACAAATATTTATCCGGGTAGCTAAGGAGATCAAGGAGTTCAGGATAGGTGGAAGCTCTCTGGCAGCCAATACTGATAATAATGTGAGAAGCCAACTGCTCGAGAAGGCATCCACCAAGGTCTTGTTGTTCCAATTCACCTCAGCAGCCAGTGTTCAGTTCAGGAATTCAGTGTCGGAGTCTCTGACTGTGTTGGCTTCCTGCCCTAAGGGCAGTAAAACAGAAACCACAGAATAGGTGTACACACACATGCTTTTAAAACACTGCTCTACAAGCAGTAAAAGTAGCTTCAAGATTGGACACCAGGGGGTCATTTTGCTCTCAGAGATTGTGTGCTAATTCTGGGGCCTTTCCGGAGAGTAAACTTGGTTCTTTCTAACAGAAACTAACTTCATCAGTTTGAAGTAGATAGTTCACTGATTGATTTAATCCACTACAGGTTCTGGGTTCTCTGGCATAGCAATTAGATGGTTTAATGAGCCTGAGTACCAGATAAACTGGATATAACTCTGGTTACCACAGTGGAACTCACCATGTGCCATGGCAATGTTTTAAGGCTGGTTTAAAAAGATTCACCAGCACCTATGCAATTTGTTCCTGCTTTGCATGGCTTGAGTTTGCTATTACAGATTTGAAAGTGGATCTTCTGTACCACAGTGAGAATAATTCTGTGGAGGCCCTAGTCTTCACCCTTAAAGTGCACCTGTCACCTCAAAACTAATACTAATTTAGGTCCTACTAATGAAATAAACGTTATTGTAAATATATATGTATGTATTAAATAATGTACCTTTAAACAGCATTTCTCTCTATCATCATCCCTGTCAGCCCGGTTTTTCTTTCCCAAGTCGGGTGGGCAGTGCTAAATCGTGGGTACCACCTTTGGACATCTTTTTGTCCATATACCCGGGCAGTGCTAAATGATTGACATAATAGCTCCTCCAATCAGATCTCTTAAATCAAGATCTAGCAGGGATCTGATTGGAGGAGCTATAATGTCAATCATCGTTTAGTTATGCCCAAACCGACTCGGAAAAAAAAAGTCAGGCTGACAGGGAAGATGAGAGAGAAAAGCTGTATAAAGGTACGTTTTTTAATACTTATATACAGGGTGGGGCATAAAGATCTCCCACATTTGGAGTGGGCACCGTATGGGCTGTAGTGGCAGTAGAGAGGCGGGACAGGTTTCATTTGGTAGGCTAGGCTCTACCATTTACATTTTCTTCATCAATTGTTATAACAATTTTTCTTTCTTTATCAAAACCCACCATGAATTGGACCGGTGAACATCGTGGCTGTGTTGTTCAAGCGTATTATGAAAACAACCGATCTGTAATAGCGACGCAGCGAGCGTTCCATTGACGCTTTGTGTTCAGTCGAAATGCATCTGTACCAGATCGGAAAACGATTTTGCTTTGGATTTCTAACCTTAATGCAACTGAATCCACATTGAAAAAAAAATCATCTGGCAGACCTAGGAATGTTAGAACTCCAGAAAATGTGACAGCAATAAGAGCATCCATTCAGCAATCGCCAAAGCGTTCTGCTCATAAGCTTAGCATAGCACTAAGGGATATCAAGCCGGAGTTTGAGGAGGATTCTGCATGCCGATTTGAAACTGCATCCTTACAAAATGATGTTGATTTAAGAATTATCTGAAACAGATCATAACAATCGTAGAGCCCTATGTGCGAATATTCTTGCACAAGTTCCTGCTGCAGCTGTTCTTCTGAGTACCAATGAGGCTCACTTCCATATCAATGGAAATGTAAACAAACAGTATTTTCGCTACTGGGCAGAACATAATCCTCATGAACTCAACGAACGACCACTTCACTCTCCTCATGTAACTGTTTGGTGTGCAGTTGCCAACTTTGATGTCATCAACCCGTACTTTTTTGAAGAAGGTGATGAAACAGTAACTGTTACCTCCGTCCAGTATATTGAAATGTTGGAGAACTTTCTGCGCCCGAAACTAGATGACTTGGATACAGAACATGTATGGTTTCAGCAGGATGGGGCCACAGCTCACACAGCACGACATTCGCTTGGAGTGTTGAGGGAAATGTTTCCTGATCTCTTTAGGGGGAGATGTGGGGTGGCTGGCTAGGTCACTACATTGAAGCCCTTGTGACTTTTTCCTTTGGGGATACATAAAGGAAAAGGTTTTCTGACATCGTCCTCGAACTCTTGAGGATTTGAAGGAAAGGATCCGAGATGAAATTGACGCAATACCACCCGAGATGGCACGGAAAGTCTTGGAGAACTTCTGGGAACTACTCCATCAATGTATTGCCAACAACGGCCGCCATTTGTCTGATATAATTTTTAAAACCCA
>WMED01027245.1:0-10664 GCA_019650415.1 Pipa parva | reverse complement strand
GTGGTGCACTACAGGGGTTACAGCAGTGGTGGTCCGGCCCCCTGAAGCAATGGACCCAGTCTGCCATGACCCCTGTTGGTAGGCCACTGCATATGGCACTGTGCTTCTGGATTCTGCTTTCTCCCACTGGTGCCTTTTTCTCCCAAGCAATGACACACACACCTTCAGATCTCTGCAGTTTCTAAAAAATGTTTATACAGTCCAGCCACCCCTTATTGCCCTCCAAAGTACCCAGCAGACCTAAAATTCCCCAAGTGGTGCTATATGTACCACTTTGCCTCACATATCCACCCGGCTCAGTTATCGCTTAGTGAGTCTATAGAGCCCCAGTGGGCCAGAGTTTCCAGTGTCCCCACAAAGCCTTAAACACCCTTATACACAAACAATGCCTCCACTGGCCCCATAGAGCCTATATTTCCCCAAACAGTCTTGATTAATGCCCCCAGTGGTCTCTTTGTGGCCTTAGGGGTCCAAATATGCCAACAAATATGCACCTTCTGTGCAACCAGTGGCCTCACTGTGCCCCCAAGATCAGACTGCCCAGCAGAGCAACAGATTTCTCCCCAGAGCCATAGATTACCCTGTCCCTAGCACTGCAGTTAAACTTATTGTGGTACTGTATCTTAACTCATTGGGGGATTTTTATAAAGCTCATTTTGACCTTTTTTATTTGTGTCATCTTTTCCCAATGCCTTTCGACTTTACTTTTCATTTTGCTGGACTTTTCAATTATTGATATATGGCGGAAAATACATTTTTGATATCAGAAAAGATTGATATTGATTAATATAGATCAGCTTAAACCACCAGTGAGGTTCCCCTTCCATTTTATATCGATATCAACATTCTTTTATCGCGGTAATACTAATCTGACTGTGGCTAAGTTACAGGACCAGCTCCAAAGGAAATAATGGATTTTCACCAACCTAAAGCAGACTAAAACTTTTGGTTGAAGAAAACTGAACTCAAGAGTTTTGTTAATAGGCAAAAAAAAGCTATTGATATATTGATATAATATTACTATTGTCCAAGTGTTAACCCCTCCAGAAACCTTTGGACTTTAGTAAATAACCCTCATCATTGCATTTATTCCATGCACAAGTAACTAAGTGTTAAATGACAATGCCATTTCAGATGCAGTTGCTGTGTTGGGCTTCATTAAAAAAGGTCCATTTGGTTTATGATATAAAAAAAAGCTACTGGCTATCAAGGTTTATTTTGTAAGAATAATAACTAATGTGGGGAAAATAACTGCCAGTGTATATTCTCAAGAACTGAGGGCGCCAGACACATGGTGCAGAGCCTAAGGCATAAGCTGTCCTGGATAGAAAGTTTGTATGATATTATAACACGGGAAGGGAAGAGTCAGTCGTTTACAGATCCATATTCTTGTGTACTTTATCAGTCATTTAGACCTTTTAAATGCCACGGGGGATATTTACAACAGCTGAAAAGTTTTTAGATAAGTTAACGCTGGAGAAACAGGTTTTATTTTATGAATATTGCTGTTTTCACCAATTTAAAAAGCTGTTCCAAGCAAATTTTTGAATGGACAGTCGCTTGAGGCCTGTGTTAAACCCCATACTTCTCCACTTTGATCTGACAAAGTCAAAATGGCAAATGTGACCCAGTACGCCTTGCTGAATTCGCTACTTCAATAGACTCAGATGCTTGATGAGTGGCTAAATTGCAGGAAAATGCTAAGTGATGCAAAGAGCTCAGTAAGTCCACAACCATCATAAGTGTTTGGACTGGTTGTGAATTTGCCACATTCTGAATCTGATGAATATTCAAGCAAGGGAAAGTGTTGGATGGATGTGAATTTGGACCACAGTATCTGACCGTTTGGAATTTCATGAATAAGCCCCGAGTACATTACAAAAATAAATAACCAGGCACTCTGTGGCACTCCTATGTTATCCATCATTGTATATAGAGCAGTAGTTATTTGAAACCCAATTATCATAATGTAACTGCTGACATTTTTTTTTTTTTGCAGGGAAGTGGGATTTGTGTTGTAGGTGTAGACTAATCTAATATAATAATGGCAAAGAAGAGAGCAATTTCGAAGGGATTACACAAAAAATATTTTGCTATCTGTGTGACTTCAATATGTATTAGTCCACTGATCCTTTAAATGCATAAAATTAGCCCTGGCATTAAATCTATGCTAATTCAAGTGTGCTCTAAGGACAAACAATTTAACCTGCCACCCTCCTGCAAGGCCATTTACTTTCTTCAATTAGTGGCATTAAAAGCCAGGCCTTCACATAGCATAATAATACATAGCATGTATTATTTAAATACATCAGCTTTAATGATTATTGTAGATCGCCAAGGAATGGAGTGTGCAACATAAGAGACAGTAAATGTGTAGAAAATATGCAGCGATTTCCAAGTTATTACATTTATTGGAACATATCATTAACCTGCGTTTGCATTAAAGAGCTATGGCAAAACAGGCAATTTGGGAAATGTTTTATTTAGAAAGCAAAGAATTTTTCACGCATGAACAGCTTTCATCACCCTATTGATTCTGTTTATAGATCTTATTATTATTATTATTGCTATAAGGAAAAGAGAAACTGTGGACCCACGAGTTTCTTTTTATCCTGTTTTCAGAACCGTCTTTAGTTTTTTTTAAATGCAAAATAAATCGATTAACACGTTTTGCATATGTCTATTGTCCTAGGACCATTGCACCATGTTTGAAATCATTTGGAAGTTGTAAAGGCCTGTATTTTAACTGTGTAGCTAAGTAAACAAATGTAAACATTTTTTGTTTCTCTTTTGTTCAAATGTAGTCTTTTTTTTTATATATTTCATCATTTATTGTATTTTTTTTAATGCTGGTATCATCTGCTCCTAGAGACCTTCACCCCGAGCAGTATTTTAGTAACATTTAAAGCCTTATGATTTTTGCAGCTTTCTTCATATTCAAACAAAAATACTGTAACCTTGAAACTGCACACTCCAGCGAACAGTCTACTTACTTTTTATGTGCTGAGGACTTTGAGCTGCAAGGGCTGACCCTGTGGTTTAGGAGGTGCAGTGGATCAACAGCAGCAGGAAGCAACTTGGCAGGATGGAAGCTAAGAAAATAATGGATTCCCAGTGATGCTTAATCTGGAATCAGATGGAGTCAAGGAGACCGGCCCAGGTGCTGTCAGCAGTGATACAGATAACCACTGAATTATTTGATCATGTGCAGAGACAGAGGTAATGATAAACACAGTGCCAGGGCATAAACAAATAGCAGCATCAGGTACTTAGCCATGTGTATGAGCAGTAGTCTCAAATTTAGTGCCGGTATAAGGTGAAAGCCAGGGTAGGACAGGCGAGATCAGCAACTGAAGTCAGACAGGTCAACAAAGAAAGTTTGGATTATTAGTTATTCTGGTGGATCTGGCACCTAATGAAATCAGTCTTCACCTTTAAGGACTCTGTGTATAAGGGGGAGTGGTCAGTTAATCCTTAGACACATAACACCTATACCACCACCCTCTCACAGAAGGGGGTAAAATAGATCCTTTTCCATTATTTCTACTGTAATAGAATAATATAATAGGCAAGGGTTCCTTAGACCCCATGTGATCAATGCCATCAATGACAACCCACCTATGGATTACTTCATAAGTCAGAAGAGAGGAAAACAGAGCAAATAAATTGTATTTTTCAGGTTTGTGGAACCCCTACTTTAGGGAGACATACTTTAGGAAGTTTTAAGTGCATGGTGCTAATTGACAATGTGCCACCTCTCACTAGAGTTGGTGACTGGGTAAAGTTATTATTATTGCAGAAATAATCTTCAATGGATCCATCAATTGCAGACTAGATATTATCCATCAATATGCAAATTCATCAGTGAATTAAGTTCAGGTCACTGTCCGCTTATTAGGTCAATGAATTTCCTTAGTGAAGAAACAAACAGCGTTGGATGCTATTTCGTAAACAGAATGGCGTAATCAGTTGAACAGTAGTTGGATTCTCATTCCACAAGTGAAGTGCAGTGACGTTATCATCATCGTCATAATGTCCCACTAACTGTATTATCTGAATAATACATCTGTTTCTATTCTACAGAAAAAACTTACCGTATTTGCCGGCGTATAAGACGATGGGGCGTATAAGATGACCCCCAACTTTTCCAGTTAAAATATAGCATTTGGGATATACTCGCCGTATAAGACTACCCCTCTTCCCATGCAAATCCTGCTTGGATTGGTCAGCTCTCCCTGCCTGCCCAGCAATCACTGTCTCCAAGATTATCAGAGCACCATCACACTGTGCTGCCCCTACAAGCCCTACCCTCTGAAGGAGGGGGGCTCTATCTTAGTGCTCACCCCCCTCCTTTTCTCTCTCCTTACCTGGCTCCTCTGTTGCCCAGCTGTCTGTGCTGAGCACTATAGCGTTTCCTCTCCCCGGCAATGATTAAACTTCCTGTCGCTCACAGGAAGTTACATTAATGCTGGAGAAGGAATGCTATAGCACTCAGCACAGACAGCCAGGCAATGGAGGAGCTAGGTAAGGAGAGAAAAAAGTGATACCCATTGTATAAGACAACCCCCAACTTTTCAGATGATTTTCAGGGGTTAAAAAGTAGTCTTATACACCAGCAAATACAGTACTTTGTAGTATTCTTAGACTGCATTTAAAGACCATTGATTTTGTATTGAAGCTTGCCTACTGCTGGCTATCTTACTATACAGCATTTCCAAACTTTACCTTTAAAACCACTAGGTATGTATTAGGTATTGCACAGTAATTGTAGTCTTATATAACAGCATGTCTAAACCTCACCTTGAAGACCATTAGTTTCCCTTAGGCTGTGTAAGTTTGTGTGGCTGGTTTATTGTAGCAGGGTATTAATGTACAGTATAAAGTTGGTTCGAGGTATCATGTTGGAGTAGTATAATGATTTCTGATTTAGAATGGTTCAGTACTGTCTGTGGAGCCTGTTGAATACACTTCATGTCGATTTGCGGTGCTACACTGGGGAATTCATAAATTTCTATGTTACCTCATCCATAGATCATGTTGTCACTTGGTCGCAGTGTTTGTCACTTTTAAATGAAAAATCGCCTTATGCCACCCCGGATCCCTGCCATCAACTCCTTTATTCACCACTCTGATTTGGCAAAGTCAAGCATTTGAATTTGGAGCAGTATGCCTGTCCTAATTCGCCACTGTCTACAGACTCCGCCACTTTGGTCAGTAGGCAAATTGATGAGAAGAGCTTTGTAAGTCTGCTACCATCAGACGCGTCCAAATTGATGATGTATTTGTCACATGGCAGATTTGTTCAATACGCGAATGCTGGGAGGTGGCAAATAGACACAAATTAACTTGACTATTTGGACTTTAGTCAGTAAACCCCTGTGTGTTTATGTACAGACTGTAGCATGTAGGCACAACAGCTGCACTGTGTATGTGTTTAATAACATTTCTTGAAGCACAGAGAATATAGTGGTACTGGCTGCAGTATCTGGTACACTGCAAAGCATCTGTACAGAGCGTATAGGTTTAATCAGTGCCACCTTTGGGTACCTGCAAGTGATGAACAGGGCTGGCTAAGAGACTGGGGAGACTGTACCCCACTGTATGTAAGGCTCATACGATTGACCTATGCTGATTTTTAATAATTAGTGGAATATTTGTGATGTGTATTAATAATGAGAATACCAGGGATGTGCAAACTGTGGACAGGGTTGGCTGGAACATTGGGCATATTGTTGTACTTGGGCATGAATCACATAATCGATTAGAGCCATTTAATTCCTTGGAAATTTTGGGTATAGAGAATTAAATTGTTGGGAATCTGTAGACCTAGCATAGGACTGGCTGAGACATTGAGCAGACTGTGATATTGTTGTGTTGAATCCTGCTGCAATAAATAAACCAAAATGAAAAACTTCTTGTTCTTTGCATATGGCAAATGTCTGGCATCAAATCTTGACTTGAGTTAAGTACTAATGTGAAAGAAAGGCAGTCTTCTGCTTTAAATTCAATCATTTCAGTAAAAGTTGCCAATAATATTATCTGAGCCATTAGTGGAATATACAGCATTTTATCTTTTAATATATGGCATACCAAAGAAATACACACTTAGCTACCCATTTGTTTTTCATTTCAACACGTTAATATTACAAAAAAAACCTGGAAGGGTGCCATTTTCAGTATCGTAGACACTAGGTTTTTTCCCCTTTCACATATTTCACATCGACCTTGATTTCTTCCTGCTTATTTTAATCATCCCTTTGCTATACATATTCCCCTCTTTAATTTAGTCACATTGTAAATTAGCTGTTCAGACAAATCAAATAATGAACATTGTTCATTCTTTGTCCACAAAGGCTTTGAAACCAGTTATAACAATGAGTGAAAAATGAGACTGGAATACAAGGAAGATAGCTTTGTACTTCAGGATAATAAAAAGTGGTAATATTCTAATCATTCTATAAGTGAAGCTAGACTCTGTCAATAGAGGATGATAACTCAAGACTTAAACACTAATGTATTCTGTTCTTTTTAATGAATTCTGCATACTTACAATAAGCTTTCTTGACCGTATTCTTTATACCATGAGCGAATGCTGCGCATTGTAAACCAAATTGATGTAAAATATAACACTGAGTGATGAAAAAAAAAAAAATATTCTTTGAGCGAAACACTGTGTCTCCCTGACTAAAAAGACATAAAAATTACTGTTAGGAAAATCTAAATGGTCCATTCCTAAATTTTATGGGCTTCATAAAAACTGAAAAATGCATCGCTGGTTAAGTCAACTCGATTATAAGATTTATTGACGGGAAGGCGGTGCTATAACGGATTTAAATCTAAACCTCTCGTATAGACTGATAATCTCTTATGCTAAATAAGGACCAAAACAGGTGTGTAGGACACTGTTGATTTCCCATTTTGTAAAACTTTCTTTAGATTAAAGGAGAAGCATAGGGAAAAATACTTTTTTTTTTTAAACAAACCATACTGAGTGCTGGTTATACACATGAATGTGACAAGGTTTGTGGGTAACTAGGAGTGTACCATGTGCTCAGTACCAGGCAGTAGTCTTCAAGCTTCAGTACTGTCTTAACTGTAGTGACAGAGAGCTTAAATGTGTTATCAGAGTGTTGAACCCAATATCAGAGAGTCAGATACAAATTATGGAAGATCACAGATGAATGTAGGATGTTCTAAGTCATCAAGCACAGAGTAAGGCCTACGTGTACAGTAGAAGCTCCATCCATACAGGTTCTGGCCATGATAAGGCATAGAAGCTGGAATAAGTAAGAGTCAGTCTACAAAGGGCAGTGTCTGAAATACAGTAAATGTATATACAGTAATTTTTTTATATCAGCGGTGCCCAACCTACGGCCCGCAAGGCATAGGTATTTGGCCTGCAGTGCTGGGCCAAGGGGTAGGCAGGGTAGGCGGCTGCCTCCTCCATGGCTCGGCTGTCTCTGTACAGTGTCCCTCATCCCAGAAATGATTTAAATTCATGTGAGCTGCAGGAAGTTGAATCATTACTGAAGAGAGAGGCGCTGTATAGCAGTGACACCCGGGACACAGAGGAGGGAGGTAAGTAAAGGAGGGGGGCAATACTAAGATAGCGTCCCCCTTCTTCAGAGGTTTGGGACTAGGAAGGAGAGGGCAGCAGTAGTGTGGGAAGGGGGTTGTGGAGAAGCAGAGTGTGGGTGGAGGCAGTACAGTGTGGGAAGAGGGTTGTGGGGGCAGTACAGTGTGGGAAGGGGATTGTGGGGGTAGTACAGTGTGGTAAGGGGGTTGTGGGGGAAGCAGAGTGTGGCAGAGGGTTGTGGAGGCATCAACGTTTGGAGGGGTGTTGTGGGAAAAGCACAGTGTGGGAGGGTGTTGTGGGGCAGCAAAGTGTGGCAGGAGGGTTGTGGGGGCAGCACAGAGTGAGAATGGGGTCGTGCATCCCTATGTGCAGGTGTGTAATTAGTAAGGCCTTAATGTTACTTTCTACTTGGTATTTCTACTATTTAGTCCCACCCTATGAAGTGTGTGTATATATATATATATGGGTGTGGACAAGATCTCATTTGTCTTTTTCTGAGGGTGTTGCAGGAGCAACACTCTGCCTCTACCAGGCGGGTGGATGGCTGCCACAGGGATCCACATTAGAAACCTAGTACCATACTGTTAGCTCACCTTAGAGTGGTGAGAGTTTCAGTGTAGGCTCATTTACTTGGGTAGCATCAGACCCCCCCATGAGGTTAGAGACCTAGGGGGTAATTCACGATAGTGCAAAGTGAGGTGCGGAGTCCTTGCCTCACTTTGCACTGACTGATATGCGCTCTCTGATGTCCTGCACGCGGACATCAGCGAGCGCTTTAAAGAGATTCCAGTCTCGGCGAGAGCAAAAGAGTTCAATATTCACAACCCACAACCAGACAATGTGTGGAGGGAGATTGAAATTTTTTCAAGTGATATTTACCGACCGAAACTTTTGGATTGAGTTTTTTTTAACAATTTTTTTGGTGGAAATGTAGCCATACTTTACATTAGCTGTATGGCTTACCTTTAAAATTTGATCGAAAAACGCATTCAAAAAGTTTCTGTCGTTAAATGTCGAATGATAAAATCTTGCGATGTTTAACATGAGAAACTTCCGAGATCTCGTGGAAATAAACTCAGAAAAGCAAGATTGGGCTTTTCCAAACTTATTACATTTTGCTCTTTACTATGCAGATGTTTGTATAAATGTTTTAATATGTTTGTGAGTGTTTGTGCAGTTTTTTAAAACACAATTTGTGAAGTCAGTATCAAAGATAACATTTTTACTGTAAATGCTGGATTTAAATATGTTAGCAGCAGATTATCCAGATCATTCTCCAGTAGTGAAACAGCAAAAGGAAATTTATTCATGAGCAGAACAAGCATAACTTCTCAGCACACAGGAAAACATGTCTGCACATATCAGTCTCTCTGCAGTAAGCAAAGTCTAAACTGTTTCCTCTTTACACAGAGCTTTTTTTTTCTTCTTAAACATCCTAACTTTATCAACAATGACAATATCCCTAGACAAAAGCAATACTTACTGAAGTGGTTGTTGCACACAGTAATAAGTATTATTCCAACAAAATAACTGCAATGTCAATCTTTATTTTTCTGGTTTTACTGGTTCTTTAAAACAACCAATATTTTGGAAATTGCATCCTTGAAACAAAGTAGTTTTTCTACCTTTTGTGGATAATTTTTAGTTTTAAGAAAGAAAAAATACTAAAAAAACAGCTTTATTTTATTAGGAAGCATTCTGTATTTCTTATGTCATAATCATGAGTGCATTTAGAGGTACGAATGAGGTGAAGGACTGATTGCTTTAAACCTTGGCCTTATTTAGCATTTCCCAAGAAGCTGTATCCTATCACTTATAGAAAATACTTAAAAAACATTGATGGCTTATTCATGAAAGCCTGAACATTGCATAAAGGCCTGAATTCACACTCATTTGCTACTTCCCCATATTTGCATTTTCTGCAAACTTTGCAATGTGGTGAATTTGCTACTAATTTGGATACTAATGATGGTCGTGGACTTCTAGAGCTCTCCACATCACTTTGCGCGCACGTGCACCTGTAATACATCTATTCTTCATGCATCATAGTCTGTCGAAGTAGAGAATTCAAAAAGGTGTAATTCATCAATTTTCCTTCTCCAGATCAAAGCAGAGAATTAGGGGGCTGACGACAGGGCTCTGATATGAAATAAGGAAACTTTTCATTCAAAAGAGACAATAAAAACTGCAACCAAGTAACAACATGAACTAGGACAGCGGTGGTGAACCGATGGCATGCGTGCCAGAGAGGGCATGCCTGTCATCACTACCGTTGCTATTGTCTATCCCCCCAGTGAGTGAGCGCTCCTTTAGTGCAGGCCGTGGACCCAATCTGACAGTTTTCAAGTCGGATCCGCAGCCTACACTGAAGGAGCTCTTCCTTGCCAAAAGGATAGCAGTGGCAGAGCTCTTCATTGACGCAGGTGCGATGATGTCACTGATCAGTGCCTGCACTTCGGGGGAAGGTGCTGGTGAGTGACGTTACTTTTTGGCACTCTGTGCCAAAAAGGTTCACCACAACTAAACTAGGGATAGGGTGACATACACAGGGACATATTATTAATTTAATACAGTTAGTGGGACATTTTGAAGATGACTTCACTGCACTTCACTGGTGGGATTTGCACCACTACACATCCTTCAACTGTCAGACTGACTATGCTGCACAACACAAGAAATGTTGAATTCACCAAGCTACAATTTGAGTCACATCACCAAAATAGAGTAAAAAAACAAACAAATTAAATTTGTATGTGAATGGATGCGCTAAGTGTATATAGATTATAAATAAGTGATAATAAGTGACAAAAAACTAAAAACAAAAATCCCAAAAAAATTTTAAAAGGCTCAGTCCAAATACAAAAGTGATATGTGTCCAATATCAAACAATGTGTTCGTAAAATCCACTTGTAAATCCGTAGCTCCTCTTCTGGGGTGCACGCTTATCACCCTTTAACCAACAAAATATAATGACCAAAATCTATAAGGGAAGCGCAGAAATATTGCACTACATGCCTTATCCCAATGTAATATAAAATAAAAGTAATAGAGAACCAAAGGGTTTCCCAAGGGGGTTGTGCAAGAAAAC
>WMED01027244.1:0-10664 GCA_019650415.1 Pipa parva | reverse complement strand
CATTTTGCTTTCGTGGCCCAGTACCGGGTCGCGACCCACCATTTGGGAAACGCTGCTTTACATGACATGATAGTAAATCCAATACAGTCATAGAAGTTAAAATAAAATATAAAAATATCAGCTGCATATGGCACTTTGTGTGAGACCAATCCACAGACAATCTGGGCAGGCATCAGCTTGGCTGGATCAGTCAGTAAGTATCAAGCTTGTACCTGCTTCTGCTTGGGGTACGAGCAGCATTTTTTAAGGGGAATAATATTTAGCAATACTGATTTTTTTAATACTTAAAGTGCAACTGTCACCTCAAAACACCACACCAATAAACTAAAACACCTCAACACTACAGGTTGTACTAATGAAATAAACGTTTTGTAAATATATACCGTGTTTCCTCGAAAATAAGACAGTGTTTTATATTAATTTTTTCTCCTAGAGAAGCACTAGGTCTTATTTTCAGGGGAGACCTTATATTTCTAAGCTTGGAAAAAATTACACTAGGTCTTATTTTCGGGGGATGTCTTATTTTTGGGGAACAGGGTATGTATTTAAAAAAAAAAAAAAAAAATGTACCTTTAAACAACATTTCTCTCTGACATCTTCTCTGCCGGCCTGCCTTTTCTTTCCCAGGTCGGGTGGGCAGGGCTAAATGACGATTGACATTATAGCTCCTCCATTCAGATCCCTGCTAGATCGTGATTTAAGGGATCTGATTGGAAGAGCTATAAAGTCATTATTTAGCCCCGCCCACCCGACACTCGATAAAGAAAAGGCAGGCTGACAGGGAAGATGACAGAGAGAAACACTGTATAAAGGTACATTTTTTAAATACATGTATATTTACAAAAACGTTTATTTCATTAGTACAATGTAAATTAGTATTAATAGGTCTGGATGAAACTTGAATGAGTTCCTGTCCTCAAGTTGGTATGTTCAAAAGGGTTTGGCACTTGAACAACCACAACCTTGAAGAACCACATTCTTCCTTATAATCAATCCGGCCTATTAATATTATTATTAATAATTACTATTAATTGTTACTATTATTTATAGATTTATTTATATTATATTATTATAATGGGAAAATTATAGCACTTCACTTGGGTGATTTTGCACCACTATACATCTGGTACTGTTTGACTGACTATGTTGCTGTTTGTTTCTTCGCCACAGGGAATCTGCTGTTTAGTGATTATGGGATGCAAGCTCATTATGCCTGATAATTTTACACTTTGATAAATAATCCCCTAATTAATATTTACCCCTGGAGAGGAACAGGATCGTAAATCCCTCTCACAACATATCACAATATGAACCTATTTCAACATGCGCAATATAAATCTTTACATTATAAATTATTCGTGTGCAATTTAATTTACATTTTTGAAAAGACCAAATTTGGCCATTATTTGAAGACCAGAAATTTGGAATTTGGTTATTTATGCAAATGAAATGTACTTAGCCAGTAACTGCACAGAAAGCAAAATTTTCATAAAGGCATAAATCAAGCATGTATTTTATGCATATTTGTATATAATGAACTAGTGACCCTTTATATAGCCAAATTCAGTTATTGTGCACAATCTACATGGGGTTATTCCCTAAAGTCCGAATTGCTGCGTATAGGTGTGAATTCGCAAGCTAAAGAAAGTCGCAGTAGACTGCAACTGTCACAGTCACATCTTTATAATGGGGAAATTGTTGTGGATTTGCTGTGGGAATTCGCTGTTTGAGAATTTGACAGTCGAATTCGCACCTTAGTGATTAACCCCCTCAATCTCTTTAATGGGCCAGTAACAAAATGATTACTCATTGAAAAAGTGAAAAGGGAAATTTGCCTGCCCAGTAGACTTAAATTAATATGGCACAAGCTAATGGAAAATAATCTGGAGACACTATAAATATATTTTATGAACAACCAAACTACAAAATAACTATAACACAGAGTTTTAAATATACAGTACTACAGAAGCTAGGACTGTGCCTGCCACACCCCTTTACCGCCTTAGTGATGGTGCTCATCTATCCCAGCTCTAAACCAAACAGAATTTCCAAAGTTACTATTTTTGTCATCATAACATCAATGTTACTGTTTGTATTTAAATCTAAAATAATGTACTATATTATCCAAAGTGTATATTCCCTTGTGCTAACTACGTATATCAAAAACTATGGATACAGAGGTAAAATTAAAGGATGCTCAAGGGCACTCAGTTTAAACGTGCAAGCAGCAATGTAAAACACTCCATGTTAGTTTCACACGGTTATTCTCTCTGACATACTTACCTGAAGCAGTACTCCTATGGTGCTTGTCAATATCTGTCTTTTTATGAAGACTGTGATCTGAAGATTAACAGTTTGCCCAGATTACAGAGACAGTTAATAAAAGGAAAAGGGTTCATCTGAGAAATCAGTATTGCCAAAAAAAAAAAATAGCTGTTACCAAAGGGAACATGGATGCAATACAGGTCTAACAGAACAGAATATATTGGACTAGAATACTAATAGTATTATATTAATAGTATTAATAGTAATAATAATAATAATAATAATAATAGAATACTGCCAAACTGTAGTGACCAGGCAATGAAAATAAAGGCCCAACTCCAAGCCTAAGATCAAAAGTGGGAAAAATGCAATTAAAGTAGTAGGAGCTTCAAATATGCAACTAAAGCCCCATTTGTAAAGTGGGAACACCATTTAAAAAAAAACTTTTATAGCAGTAAACTGCCTGTGTGACGTCAGTCTTAGGCTAAAGCTAAACCCTGTATTTTTGCAAAAACTGTGGCAAAGCACAAAAACTAAATCAGTGAACTGCTTGTTAGGAGCCCTTATTTACTTGCTAAAAGTACCAGTGGCTTTTCATACAGTAATTCCCCAGTGCAAAAATGGAAGTGGTCATCTGGTTAAGTGAATGGAGGCTCTTGGCATCTTTTTTTGAGCTACACTAAAAAAACCATGTCCAGCAAAACATGCAGCGTAGCCCTAACTACACTGGGATTGGCTTATCCTCTTGAAAGTAAAGAAATGATATAATTGAAAAGCAATGAGTGAGCTGCTCAGAAGCATACAGGGGGTTATTCACCAAGGTGTGAATTTGACTGTCAAATTCTCAAACAGTGGATTCAGATAGCAAATTCTTGACTGCAACAATTTCCCCATTGTAAAGTCGTGACCGCGACAATTTTTAAAGTTGTGACTGCAACAGTTTTCCTTAGTAAAGTCATGACTGCGACAATATTCATTATAAAGAAGTGACTGCGACAGTAGCATTCTATTGCGTATGTCTTTAGCTGGCGAATTCACGACTATACACAACAAATTGGACTTTAGTGAATAACCCCCAGAAAGTGTATGTTGGGGAGTGAGTGGGCTACTGAACAGCATGGAATGAATCTCATTGTCAATGGAGAGGATTATTTAACAGCATGCAATGAATCCACTGGGTAATGGAATGGGTTACTATAGTAACTGATGGACAGTGGTGTCAGCTACCAAGTAGTTTACAGTGAAATTGATAACTAGAGGTAGGGCTCCTGAGTATTGTGCAGTGGAAATTTGGGGCAATGTTGCAGGCTCAGCTGCATTAGTGCAATCTGGTGAAAAACTTGTAATGAAATGGATGGCCAATGGTATTTGTGACTGAGCTGCATGAAGTAATTTGGTGTATTTTTGGTGTATGTACATGGAGCAAGGCAAAAAGTATGTCCCAACCACTTGGCTATCCTTAAAGCAAAGTAAGAAAAATTATATTTTTATGGCCTCTGTATCTATGGATTTTTAGGTAAATAATAAAAACAAATGCAATCCTTATTTTATAAAATAAAAAAAATTTTAGCTTGTTGGAGGGAAGTGGGTTAATAGGGGCACTCTGAACTTTTAACACATATAAAAACATCTACTATTTCAGTCCATGTTAAGACCTATAGACAGAGAACAAATGGATCATTTCCCCCTTTTCATATATCAGAATTTGCTCTCTACAAACACCCATTCAACAGCCTGTATTTGTACGACTCTACAGAACAATGTGCTTAGAGGATTTCTCTTAATTGCTAATGTGGGAAGCAGAGTAAACTGGAATATGAAATTGTAAAATTAGCCAAACTGTCAAATAAAGACGTACACTGAAAGGCAGACTTCCAGATCACAAAAAAACACCAAGACACAGGAAAATGGATTATGAGGAATTTGTAATTTGCTAAACATCTTATGAGGGGTTCACTTTAAGGGTAGATTAGCTTTATAACTAACCAATACATACTTGTAAGGGCTACATAGCTACTGTGCATTATGTGAATGGTTAATGGAGACCTAAAGTAAAAAAATAAAAAAGGATTACTAAAATACTTACCTTATACAGAGCCGATTGATTAGTCACAGCATGAGCTGTGCTGTAATTATCCGGCACCCAATGCTTCCATCACAATGCGCAGGTTGCCTGAGAAGCCAGCGCGCAGTTCCTTTGCCTTGATTCACCGGCCTTATACATCTTCACGCTCATTGTGGAGAGCATTCCCATTGGCCCCCGCAATGAACATGATGACACTTAAGCCATTTTTCACCCGGGGTTAAACTAGTTGGGAGGAGCTTCGCGCTGGCTTCTCAGTCAGAAAGGGCTGTGAAGGAAGCATCGGGTGCTGGCTAATTACAGCACAGCTCATGCTGTGACTGTAATCAATCACATCTATATAAGGTAAGTATTTTAATAATTCTTTTTTATTTCTTTGCTTTAGTTCTCCTTTAAAGGGATGAGAAAACAATTTATTTAGTAGGACTGCAGTCATTTTACCTGCATAAAAGGGTAAACCAATTTATATATCTTAAACAAAACAGGGATACAGTAATAATAAGGCTCCACCTGACATTTTGTCTTTGGGCCACTGCATACAATTGTGAGATTTTTGTTGTGGTAAACCACCGTGACACAAGGTCACCCATGGATTTAAACAGGTACATGTTTTGTCAGATTTAACTGTATAAGGTAAAACTGACAAAACACCAGGAGCCCTACCAAAGAAGTTTATAAAGACAAAAGCCATTTTGGTATATGTAAAAAGTATATTTTTAAGCAAGATAATCCATGGGGGAATATTATACCACAAACCTTTGGTGGGTCCCTTTCTGTTCTGCAATGCATGTTGTTCTTCAGAAGCATTCAGCCTCCTAACCACATCAGCTAGTGCTGACTTCAGCAGCTGGATCTCATCTTCCTGTATCTGCACGCGCTGCTCCAGGGAAGCAATGCGATCTGTCACCTCCATACTACTCGAGGCAGAGGCACTATCATCTGGCCAGACAAGCAGAAAAACAATCAGAACAGAAATCTGATACATATATAAAATCTGATATATATATATATTTTTTTTTTTCTTCTCACTTTAATATACCTTTACTATAGTGTGAGAGGTTTACAGGTATGAATATTACAAACATATATACAGCTTTCTGATGATTTCATCTGGTGCAGAAAATATTGGTCCAAATCATATTCTTGGGTAAACAATTACCAATTTAAAAACTGCATCTCCTCTGCAGGATCCCTGTAGTCACAGCTTTCCCTGTACATTCTGAAACCTGCAGTACCTTATAATAATCAGAGTATAAACATACTTATAACACAGCCCTGCTAACTGCTACAAAATGAGGAAAATTTATCAAGAGGCATAAATACAATGGTAAAAAAGGGCACTAAAAATACCAGTTAGGCATCAGTAAAATAACCTCACTTAGATGTTTTATAAAGAAACATTAAATTACAAAAAGCTAAAATAATTAAAAAAAAATAATAATTTTAAAAAAAAGTTAACTACTTTTTGTAAATGTTTGTACAAAAAGGATCCAAAATGGGACTCGCTAACATTTTCAACAAAAAAAACAAACAAACTGCATCTCTAACACATCTTAAAATTGGTCTAAGTTTAATACATCCGTTATGCTTGATCTTAAACACTGATTTTTGCAAAAATAGAAAAACGGATGCAACTGCTGCAAAAATACACCAACTGAATAATGAAAATGGATAATAATGGGTGCAAAAGTGGTATTTCAACAGTATAAATACATGCTGGATGACAGCTAGGGACAAATGCAGGCTAAAGGATCTTCATTGAGAGAGAAAAAAAAGGGAAAGCAGAGAAAGCAAAGAAAAACTATTGTACGTTAGAAAACTGCATACAATAACTATCAGCAAGCATTTCTTTTAAATGTGGATTCTGCAGCGTAGACAGGTACCATATGGTGTGCAAAAGAAGAGAAATATTTTACAGATTCAGTTCCTTATATAACGACTTATACGTTTGATGCCTTCCAAAGAAAACAGAAACAATTGAAATCCCTTTAATAAAGGAAACTTGTTCTCCTTATCACAACTGTAGTATTTCTTCCTGTGCCGGATCTGTAAACCCTTCCCATTGTGCAGAAAACCATGCAGCCTGTGAAATAGTTTGGAGTAAGACATAATTGTAAAATTACCATTGAGAGATCAAATATATTTTCACTTTAACATGCACTTTTCAGTAAATATTAGAGAGGTTTCTGAATCCGCATATCTTTTTTCTACTTATTTTTAATAATCTACCTCAAAGACATAATAAAAAATCCAACCTTAGACATTAATGAAAAAAAAATGCCCAACTTAGAGGAAAACACAAAACAAGCAGAAAGCTTGCACAGAATTACAAACAATAACACTAGACATAGCAGTAGCATTGTTCCACACAGCAAGTAAAACATTACCAAATATGTAATGTTTTAAGAAATTAAAATATTAAATACCATAAAAAAAAAGATATATAAAATATCCAAAATATATTTAAGGATAAGTAATGTTTTACTATACTGTGTACTCTACTGATCCAAGAGAATAAAAAAGTATTTTTGTCCCTTTAATATACATCCGATTAGCATCATCTTATGAATGTTTCATATTACAAGCTATAACAAGGCATCCTGTGTGTGCAACTTGACTTAGAGCAAGCTAAATGCTAACCATTCCCCAAGCAAAGAGCAATAATTAGGGAAGCTAAATATTCCAGACTCCTTATAGTAAATGAATCAATGTAAAACAACAATCTCCCTCTGCTTCTTGTGTTCAGTGATCTCATGACTGCCAACATTCTTTTTTCCACAGAGTTGGAGCTGTCTCACAAAGCAGCAGGCAAGGGTCAGGTCTGGCAAAGAAGAAAACGGCAACTAGGATCAGATGGTATACAAGCAGATCCTTACTCGAGTTGCTACTGTAGTATTTTTGACTGTGTGTCAATATTTCCTTTATTATTCTATTAGCAAACATTGCTCAAGTCATTAGGCATTATTTTACCTTATGCTGATTTGCTTTTACATTTCATCCCTAAAAAGCTTTACAGGTAGTCCTCGGGTTACAACACTTTATACGATGCCTTGTTCCGACTTACACGGTTTTGCGACGTAAGTTGAACCATACTGTATCAACGTATGATCCGACTTACGTCGAAATTCGGTTTACGACGCTGGGTAAGAACGGATCAACGTCGTAAGTCGAGGACTACCTGTATATATTTTTTTAAGAAGTCAGCACTGAGCAAACAACTAATCATTACAAGAAAAAATGTAAAACAACTGCTGAATTATTATATAAGCAGTATATTGTTTTTATAGTACTATGTTGTAATATTTCCAGTTAAGAGAAAAATTTAATAAGCTCTGAAAGACCACTCTGGGTCTTTCCGAGTTTACCAGAAGACGTTTATCTCCTGGTAAACTCAGAAAGACTGACTCAGGGGGTTATTCACTAAAGTCCGAATTGTTGCGTATAGGTGCGAATTCGCCAGATAAAGACAGTCGCAATAGGCTGCTACTGTCGCAGACGTGTCTTCATAATGAGAAAATTGGTGCAGTTGTGACTTTAGTATGGGAAAATTGTCACAATATTAACATTAAAAAATTGTTGTGACTTTACAATGGAGAAATTGTTGCGGATTTGCAATGGGAATCCGCTGTTTGCGAATTCGACAGTCGAATTCGCACCTTAGTGAATAACCCCCCCCTCCCCCCCCGAGCGGCCTTTCCAAGTTTAATAACTTTTGCCAAAATACATTTAGTGTTGATATTTTCCCTATTTGTCAATGTCCTATAATGAAAATACTGACCTATTTTTATATTCCAACTCTCAGGGGTTAATTCAGCATAGTGCGAAGTTACCTCTGGATCCTTCGAATCACTTTACAAAGGCTGTTATGCGCTCGCTGATGTCCTGCACGTGCATATCAGTGAATGCTTTAAAAGTATTTCAGTCTCGCGAGGCGACTCGAGTGGTCTCGCCGAGACTGGAATCTCTTTAAAGCGTTCACTGATGTGCGCGTGCAGGACATCAGCGAGCGCATAACAGCCTCTGCGAAGTGATGCGAAGGAACTGGAGGTAACTTCGCACTATGCTGAATTACCCCCTTAATGTTTGCAAACAAAAAATCAGTTTACTCCCTGACTAAGCTTTGGGTCACCTGACCCAGTGATCAGTATATGATCACTTGAGAAAGGGCCTGTGTAGCCCGAAACATGTAGTGACAACAATAAAGTTTTGCAGCATATTTCAACTTTTTCTGCTCCTTTTTCCCACCTTATCTTGTTATGATCAGTATTGTACTTTTCGATGGAAAGGTATCCATACTTTACATTAGTAGTATCAGTATGGCTAGCTTTCCATCAAAAAATCGTAACGAAAAACTCGATCAAAAAGTTTTGATTGGTAAAAACTAATCGAAAGATATCGATCAATTTTTACAGATCAAACAGCCAAGTTCTACAGTGGATAAAATTTTGGCCTTTTCAAGTTTAATAAATTTTGCCCATTATAATTAGTGTTCTTATTGTACTCATACTGGTAAACTTTTAAGCAGTTTGTTGCCCTCAACAACTCCTAGAACCATCTTAACTGGTGGGCCATAGAGCTTTACGCTTTGTTGCAGTTTACCCACAAAACAAAACTGCAGGTTTAGTCTAGTAGAGTACTTGCATGGGGATCAATCCCTATAGCAATCAGGTCAACATTTATCTATTGAGCCTGATAGGAACTATTCATTGACATGTAGAAAGATTCAAGATCTCAGAAGCTCCACGCCTAACAGACACAATCCAATGTAACTACACAACTATTAAAATGGGGGGGGGGGAATTTACATGATAGGTTGCTTTTAACAAAACAAAGATGCTTCACTAGAAAGGCATCTGAATTCTGAGGAAAATTTGGATATCCTTCAGATTTTAATTATGGAAATAATTATGCCATATATTATGGTATTCAGTCTAGGCATTTTTTTTTTTATATTCTACATAATTTATAATATAATTCTCTCTACTCACTCCAAATCTGAATTTTCCACATGAAGAGAAATGGAGCAACTTAGTCATTCCCTGGGTCACTAAATCACAGAAACAGGAACAAATTGTTCACTGTACAGTAATATAGGAATTTGGCATTTAATGCTAAAGGATTGCAAATAGCAGTTTAAGGCCAGGACAAAATGCTTGCTTTTGGAAAATGCACTGACTAAATAGAAAGTAAGTGCCCTTTGGGAGATTCACTTGAAATGTGTGGAAACAATGTCAACAGGGTTCCAAACATTAGATTTTTACAGCATGAAACTGTGATGTAATGCAAGTTCTACAGATCTAAGCTTGCATGTGTAAAGAACATCCAATGGCTCATACAGTGGCTTTTTGCAGAAGCTGGAATGAATATGGTTTAAATTTACAAGCCTTGTTTAATAGGCCTGTTTTGTCTGTGAATGATTTTCCATGCTATGAATACAATGTATGCAGAAGGCATTTGGAAAATCTATATTTTGGAACACTACATGAGAAGGCAAACAAAAATCATACTCCCCAGTGATGAAATCTATGAAAAATGAAAAGATATTCTGACTAATCTGTAGCCTAATATAATGCATGCTTCATGGAGAAGCTTTAATCTGGGACTTGCATAAACTTTACATTGTATTCCTGTGATATACACAAGGGAATTCATCAATAGGAGCAATCTTTTCAGAGGTCTAATAACCCATAGCAACCAATCAGAATTTGTGTTTGGGAATTTTAGTTTCCCTCTACCAATAAATGCTAGTAGCTGATTGGTTGCTAAGAATATGTTGGAAAATCAGAGCTACTTTTTACTTGCGGCAGTGGAAACATATTTGACCACAGATAAAAAGTTTATTGTTATGATGAAATGCATTTGTTTAAAAATGCCAATATGGTTCGGTATTCAGCCCAATTTTGTAAGGAAAATTTGGTAAAAAAAAAAAAAAAAAAAAAAAAAAAAATGTGGTACTCAATTGAATTTTGAACTGCAGAAAGGAGCATTATTTTTTCCGATTTGCAGGAAATAAAAAATTGATGAAAACTTCTATTTACTAAATAATCGTACAGGCATTTTTTTTTTTATTTGCAGATATTTTGGAAAGAGGATAATTGGTTAAAAGCTTGTGGAACCAGTTGCTCAAACTTCATAGTTAGCATGTCTAACAAACAATGAGCAAACTCAAGTCATTTATTTCACATTACTTGTTACTTCATACTGTCAAAAATGTCTGAAGCAAAAGAGCTTGCATATTACTTAAAGAAGGAAAATCCAATGGAAAGAAGCTGGTGTTAAAAATATATACAGCATTATAGACCATCAAGGGAAAATA
>WMED01027243.1:0-10664 GCA_019650415.1 Pipa parva | reverse complement strand
CCACACTTTGACTGATACACAGACTGGAGTTGGAAGCGGAGGATCCCCAGCAGGCAAGTAATGCAATTTTTGTTTATGCATCAGGAGCAAAAAGTACCCAGGTCTTGTGACTCCTGAAAACCAGCTGTTACCACTCATTGGTTTCCTGCAGTTAGACTAGTAAAACAAGCATGTACCGGTATTTATCTGTGATGTGCTACTAGACCAAGACAATCTTTGTGCCTATTGAAATATTCATTATTGTACTGTACAGTATATTTATTATTATACAGGAAATTTCTTTTTTTTTTTTAACAGAATAAAATCAGGTGCCTATGTTTCAACACACTACCTATATATAGTACCATAAAAAATTAGTGGGCCAATGTAATTATTACAGCTATACAGTACAAGTTCAATTAATATGTTACTGAGGCACTACAAAGCATATACAATTATTTCTATGTACACTTTTTACTTTGCAGTACATCTGGGCATATGGCAGATAACTTAAAGGAGCACTAAAGACTCATTCGTTCTAGGGGTGATTTTCAAGGGGAAAATGAAGTGAAGAAACTTGCAGCGCTTGTGAAGAACAGAAGAAATAGACATGCGAGTGATAGCAGGAGGCAACTCTGGACCAATCGTTAAGTTTACCCCTCCCCCATTAAGGACCATCCCTTGAAGAAATGAGCCTTTAGTACTCCTTTAAAAAAATATTACAACAGTTGCTGGTGTAATAGAAGTTTAACAGATTTCAAATATTAATGAGAAAATAGCGCTTTTAACTAAATAATTAAGAATTTTGTATTTTATTTAAAAATAAAAGTACTACTATACAAAAACACAGCATCTCATACATAATATTATTATGTGAATTACTTACCAACAACAGTAAGCACTGCACTGGCTGACACACTGTCCAGAGTTGTATTGGCTACACATGTGTATGTTCCTTCATCCTTCTCTGTTACGTTCTTAATAGTCAGGTGATCTTTGTTAACTATATATCTAAAACAGATCACATATCAAGGCACTCTTACTGGAATCATCTCTTATAGCAGGGATCTCATACAGATGGTTAAATGGGGCACACATAGAAAAAAATGAAGTTGTCAGGCTGCATTCAATATGCCAATATTTGTTGTGCTGCCATTGAACACCGCTTTCTGACCTGCTGTGCAACATGCATGCACATGAGGCAAGGAAGCAGTCTGAGGAGGATGCATGTGGGTTCTGAGGAGGCTCACCCTATGATGGGCATGACTCGCCCTCAGACTGCTCGCTGACTGCAGTAGTGATAGACACTAGGGGAATAGTTGGGACAGAATTTTAAAGATGTGGGGTTGATAGAAACATGATGTAGAGGAGATGCTGACAGAGAAAGGCATGGAGGGACATAGGATGTCAGAGTATAACAAAAAAGCAATAATACAGGAAAAGTAAGACCGTAATAAGTAGGTGAGAGAAATAAATAAGGGAGAAGGAATTGGGAAAACTATGCAATGATAAGCAGAAACTTGCTACTAAATATTCACTGTTTCTTGGTTTAGTATAACATTGAGCACACGTTCTACTAGAATTAAACATTCCCAGTTTTATCTTATAAATATGTGGAAACAAGAAGAGACAATAACAGATGTACCACATGCATGTGTGTGTGTCATAGAGCAATGTTATGTAACAATCACCTTTCAACACTTGGAAGCTCACTTCCATCCTTTAACCATGACACCTCTGGTATTAACGTAGCATCATGTTTCACCCGACACTCAAAATATGCATTTCCATATCTCTGAATGACCCTGTACTCTGGTTGTTTAATAATCATAGTTGGATCTGAAATAGAAAATATAGGGTAGGTTGGTATTTTTTGACTCGTTGAGTTACAGCGATTATTCATCACCGTTCATGAAGCGCTACCTTTAACTTGAAGCTCAACTGTGTTTTGGTCCTTTCCTAATTTATTTCTTGCTACACAGGTATAATTTCCACTGCTGTCTTTTTGTGCCACGGTAATTTCAAGAGTTCCATTATGATGAAACACATATCCATTTCCATGCAGAACATTTCCATGTACACCTTTAAACCTTCAGAAGAAAAAGCTGAATTATCAAAGCCTGCCTGTCAATATAATAAAGAATAAAAAAAACCTGTAACAAAAAAAAATCATAAAAATAAGATCTTTAAACTCCAAATTCAAATGTCATTTTTTTTTCCTCTAAATTTCTTGCCTCCCAATTCTTTATTAGAAGAGTCTGATGTCTTTTGTTAGTATTAGCAGCAACCTGTTCTTTAGGATGTAAAGTGGTTTTATGGTAGAGCTTTGAATAATTAACATAACTATCCCTGGAGGGACAAAGGCGCATGTTTATACTCCACGTTTCATGTAAAAAGACCAGGACATATCAAAGAAGGAAATATCATTCAATTTGAGATGATTAAAAAAAAAATGTTTTGATTTTTTTGTGGGATGTTGATCGGTGGATAAATAGGTGAAAGCTAAGAAATTGTTAAAATATGACAAAAATGGCAGTAATACTTATGAAAATAAAAATGGTTGATAACGACAGGAAAGATGTGCATAGCTGCAGTTGCTTATTTACTTTCCCATCAACTTGGCTGTACTGCTTTGCATGGAAAATTCTGCCCAACTCTTGGCATTTCTTATGCAAAGTAATGGGGTTTGGCACATGAGCATATCAGCAATAGCGTAGCTGTAAACTTAGACATTCTGTTTATTCAATATCTGGGCATTCTCGACATATAGTACTATTTAATATGCCAGCTGCTTGGAAATAATTATAACAAACAGTTAATACAGTCAATGAAACTAAATATAAATATATATATATATATATATATATATAAAATGTTGCTTTTAAAACACGATAAGGGAAATGTTCTCTGTAAATTTAGACAAAAGATATACAATCTGCACTGCAAAAATGAAAATGATTTCTAGTAAATACTTCTACTGTCATTCTGGCCCCAGTCATGATTTTGCATTGTCTCATCTCATGTCTCACTGTAACCAAAGGCAATAACTCTAACTGTATGGGTCATTTGTTGATGGACCGATCAAAGATGTCTGCCATCAGCAACAAGATAGGTAACAAAAATCTGTAATCGAATATCAAATAAACCATTTTTACATTTACTTCTTAGAAACAACATCTATGGCAATTTGTATTGCCAAATTGTTGGTGTTTCTCATACTTTAAATAATATTCTACAAAGAATATTGGTCTTATTGCTTTAAAAATCTCCAATGAGCAAATATTTCACTATTGGAATGTACATAATAAATATGTTGTCATACCATTCAATGTGAGGAATAGGTGAACCAAAAAATGGACAGTCTATTAATGCTGCACTATTAGCAATCACTTGGTAGACTTTTCTTGAGATAAGAATTCGAGGACGCTCAGCTGTAAGATAAAAGACATACATTTCAAATAGTTATTCTAATGAAGTGGCATAATAAGGCTTTCTAGTGTCATTTTGATGCGGCATATAAAGAATTTATACCTGTATAGTATATGCAAGGAAAAAATGAACAGAATTAATCTGAATCATTGCATATAATTATAATGTATGATTGCTATAATCAAGCTTTTTGATGCCAAGCTTCCTTTTACTTAGAGTCTAACCAATTAATATAACCTCCAATTTCTGTAAAATAGAAACATTTAGGAGCTTCATTTTGGTGGTTTGAATTACATGTACACTCGCCTTACTGATTTGAACTAACCTAAAATGTATAATTTAAAGGCGCTTGACAGAGGAACAATTGATATCTGTAATATTGATATATTAGTGTTTAGTGCTAAATCACCAGCATTAAAGTGGATGAATTATTGTTCGAATTTTATAAATATCCTCCAAATGTATCACCTTCTGTTAATTAGAGGATAACCGAAGTCACAGAGGTGTTGTGTTTACAGGATTTTACAGCTCCTTCGCAATAACTATGTACTGTACAATATCAATAGTTAATGAAGTAATTAAACATGCAGTGACAGAACTCTTGTCCAATTAAATTCTGAAGAGGAATTGCTGGTATTTGAATACAGCTTTCTAGTTTTTTTTTTAATATATTTTGTTCATGCCATTTAGCATGTAATATGTATTTTACTAGATACACCCATTTCTTCACAATTGCATGCTGTGTTTTTTTTTATTTATAAAGTAAGACTTGGATCTTCATGAAGTAAATATTAGTCAAAGGCAAACACGTAACAGTAGGAGAAGTAAGACATAAAGCCAGAAGATTGTGCTCTTACCAAGAACATTAACAAATGCAT
Organism: Pipa parva; assembly: GCA_019650415.1. Classification (NCBI taxonomy): domain Eukaryota; kingdom Metazoa; phylum Chordata; class Amphibia; order Anura; family Pipidae; genus Pipa; species Pipa parva. The sequence goes on along the minus strand of WMED01027243.1, from coordinate 6,378 downwards.
TTGCAAGTAAGTAGCCATATTGATTAGATGCATTGCACTGGAATACTGCGCTTGTTCGCTCCAGCGCCTTAGTAAAAATAACGGTATCTCCATCTATTCTTCTACTTGGATCAGCAGGAGCCACTGAAGGAAAAACATTTTAAAGCATATTTTTATCAGATGGGAAACAAACACTTGTTGCAATGCCATTATTTAAAAACAAGTTAAAAATATGGAATCTTGCTACAAACGGGGACCAATCCATTGTTATCTTCAATATTCAAAGTACACTTATGCAATTACTGTAATCTCTTTGCTATAATGGAAAACAACTTATATCTCTGATACAGTTGCATATTTTCAATGTAATCTCTCATAGAAAGGATTCCATTTTATAGCTATAATATTTGCCCCTGCAGAGTAAGCTTGATGCCACATAAATGTCAGTTGGTTATCAACTCTGAGATGGAAATATTTATATTCATAAATAGATATTCATGATTGCAGTTCAGGACACTCACAGTGTTTTACAGTCGCTGTGTTTCTGTATCACACAATGCAACACAACAATTGTAACTGACCATTACTGCAAATATTGTCAGTCATACAGTACAATACAAGATATGGATATGTAGACCAATATAATGATTGGTCATATAATGATCAAATTCAGCTTTTGATATAGTGTCTGAGTTTGTCTCTAGCCCATGAGAATTGGTCAACATGTTCTCCTCCATTTATCAATCCTGGGTTTCTTGTGCCACTACACAGTACTAGGTGGTTATCAATTTGCTAAGACAATTCATTAGAATAAGTTATAATGCTTGAGCTAAAGACAATGCTTTAGAACAACTTACAATCAACTGAATCCCCATTAATTAACCAAGTAATGCTTGGAGTGGGATTCCCATTAGCTCTGCAGGTCAGTGTTCCATCTTCTCCTGGTGATAATATGAGATTTCTTGGTGCAGTTATCCAATATGGCGCAGCTGCAAAATGCATAAAAATGTAATAACATTTCATTTCTAACTGACCACTTCACTATAAACCCTAATTTAAAGTTCTTCATGTTGCCTGCAGGGGATTTGTAAAAATATGCTGACATAAATTTTTTTGATTTTTTTGTCCTTCTAAAACTACAATTTTTATCTTTAAATCAGAATAAATATTGTTGTTACTTTTAAACTCCCTTTCTATGAACAGCATTTCATCAGTGCTTTATGGGTGTAGTGTCCTAAACAGCAGTACACTGTGTGAAGTCTCACGATGATACAATGTGATCATTGTTTGTGTGTGTGTGTGTGTGTGTGTGTGTGTGTGTGTGTGTGTGTGTGTGTGTAGGGATCTAGCATGAGCCTGCAGGTTGTCATAAATTAAGCACTAGGTTCCTCTTTCAATAGATAATACAACATTATTAAAATATTCCATTGACAAATTTGTGAATTCACTTTTGCACAGTTGCGTTGAGGTATTTTTTTTTGTACAAGTGGAGTTCAAGTTAAATGCCCAGCTCAGTGTATGTAATGACAAGAGAAATGACCCGGTTAGAAGGAAGATAATAAACCAAGACCCTCTTTCACACCATTATGCATGAAGCATTTCTCCTCATCTCACTCATTGCCTGGCACTTACAGAGTGATGTATCCTTATGACTCTATGCTTGTAATTTACCTAACTTCTCTAATGTTGAGCACTTCTCCCATGTCTGTATTATAATTGCATTGTTAAATTGTTCAGCACTGTGTAATCCTACCTTAAGGCACTTTCTAAATAAAAGTATACATATTCAGAGATTACTCTCTGTAAAGGATTAGATAAATAACTGGGCGGAAGTGGCATTGCATGTTTATGGGTGTATCTATTTGGCAAATGTATTTCATAGCAGGATTTGATTCATTCTGTGCTCTCGTACGCTAGCTACCTGTGGATTTTTTTTTTCTTTAAATATGCATGCTGCAAACCCTTTCTTGTTACAGTGGAGATAAGACCATAAACACAACTGTATTCTCAACTGCACTAGGCTTTTTTTATAGACAGTAAATCACTTGGACAAAAGAAGAAAACATTACTGCTGATTACCATGGCAACCAGCTTCTTCTCCCATCCTGCTCTCAGAATGGATAATAAATACTGGAAAAAAGATAGGTCTCTAAGTCATGTCCATTTACAAAGCTCGAGAAATCTGAAAAGAGGTGAAAAATTGGATGCGAATGTAGGAGCCGGAGGAAATATGTATGGTAGTTATTACTATTATATATAATCCATGAAATAATAAACGAATGAAAAAAATACAATTATTTATTTTATATAAAATTAAATGTGAAATGCAGGAAATAAAGACTGACTAAATGTCACTTAAAATATCAAAACGTTCTTGAATAGGGAGTTGTCATTGTTCACGTAGATATATGTAATGCGTTAAGAAAGGGTCGGCAACCTTTTGGGCTGAGAGAGCAATATACATGTGGCTCTGCTCAACCCTTTAGAATCTGGAGCCGCTGACATCATATGTGATGTCACATATGTGATGCCAGTGGCTCCAGATTGGCTAGCAATCCGGAAGTGCTGAGAGAGCTTTCTCTCTACGACTGTAACGAATGGTACTTGGATGTGAGCAGCGCTCATTACAGTCAAAAATCTAGGTGAGGCCATCAAAATAGCCACTTCTGGTTCAAGAGCCATAGGTTGCCGACCCCTGCGTTAAGAGAACATGGTCACATGAAGCTCTAAAATATTTAAAAGATCAGTTCAAGGTTCTTTAATAACTATTGTATTATATACACACATATTGAAATACTTTTATTTCTCTATTTTTTTTTAACAGTTTAAATAAATGATAACTTTGAATTGAGTCCGACACCCTTTGATGTTTCTATGGGAACAACTAATTGTGAAACTAAGCAATGATGTTGGCAACTACAGGTGAAGCAATGCATTAGACAAATAGCTGTGGAGACAAAGATAGCTTTTGAAGGTGTCTCAACTCACCTTTAACAATGACTGTTAAGATGTGGTGGGTGGAACCCAATATGTTTTTCGCTGTACATTTATATTTTCCAGCATCTGCTTCTGAGATATCAATTATTTTTAGGGTTTTGTTAAAGTTTTCATAGAAAACTCTGTTAGCAGGCAATTCAGCACTCTCTTTACTCCAGTGGATTTCAGGTGTTGGACTGAAAATAATAGACAGCTTTTTAGATTACAAACGTAAACATTAAACTATGCAGCAAACCCTTAAAAATATAAACATCTTATTCATTTATATATTTTGTTGATTGACAATAAATAAAACAAACTGGCTGCAAACAGATTTTAGTTTAAAGGGGAACTATAGTCACATTAGATCTTTATATATACAGTATACTTTAGTGAGAAACATTTCTCCCCAGTAGATATGTAATAAATCATTCTGCTTCGGAGGAAACAGCACTAGAAAACTACCGCACCAGGAAATGTGTGTTTATGTGTGACGTGTACCTGCCAGTGTTCCATGAAAGGGTACCCTCCCATGGACATTTTTGCCTAATATGTAATGTAACACCTGTGGACAAGCTAATCTCCTGCATTCCAACAATGTAAACAAAACATGGCTAATGAGGCCAAAAGGTCAGCACACTGCTTAACCAAAAGAATTCAGGCAGCTTTTTCTTCTCGTGTTTAACAGTTATATCACACACATTTCCTGGTGCGGGAGTTTTGAAATGCTGTCCAATAAATCACGCTGCTTCAGATGAAACATTTACTGGGGAGAAAAGCTTCTCAATAAGGTATAGTATTGCATATGTAAAGATGTAATCTGACTATAGTTCTCCTTTAATAAAGGCATACAAAAAGCAGCCCTATTATTAAAATACATTTACATTCATTTCCATGTCACATACTGCTGTGATTTGCGTCATCCAATTCTAATTAAAATGTAAATAAATGGATAGTAGACAAAAAGCCTATTACTGAAAGAAATGATATATACTAAACAGTATGCAGAAAAATTAACAGTTACACAAAACCAAATATTTATATATTCAATCATTAGCTTTATGATGCTATTTGCGTGCATTTTCTACTGATTTTGTAAAAAGGATTCTGAACAGACACAATAAATATTCCACATAAATATACAAATATCTTAATCATTTTTAGTTCTAAATATTTCGGTGTTTGCAACAGCCATTTCAGCTTGATATGTCTAATAACTGATGGACACAGTAATATTTCTGGATTAAAATGAGGTTTATTGTACTAATAGAAAATGTGCAATATGCATTAAACCAAAATTTGACAGGTACAAAAGTATGGGTACCCTTATCAACAAATATTTAGAACTAAAAATGATTAAGATTAATAGGGGTGCCCAAACTTTTGCATATGACTGTAAACAGGTTTTTTTGTTCTAATTTAAACTTTTATAATAAAAACTCAGACAATGTCTTCATATCTTTCCATTTCTTGATAGAAACTAATACTATACCTCACAATTTTTTTTCTAAATATTTTGAGGCCAGCACATCAAAAGCAATCTAGTCACTTTGCAGTTGATTGAATATTTCAATTAGCTGATCACACTGTCTATCAAATAGACATCTGTAAATATATCCTTTGAAGCTATAAATTGAAACTGTCTGAAAAGAACCTTTTACATATAAATGCTCTGAAAAAAAACGGAGATACTATATGAAATCAAATTTATTTCTAGCACAGAGAACTGATATTTTTTGACAACTTATCAAGTATCTGTATCTCATATTCTAATATTTTCTAGTCAATACATTAATAACATTTTTAATATATTAATAGTATTGTGCAAAAGTAGGAACTGCTTTATTCATTCAATGAACACTTGACATGCTGAAGCATTGATGGCTAAGCAAAACAATAAACTAAAATAACCCATCAGTAACCGGGTGGCCTGCTCCAACCAACCCTCTAGTTCAGGGGTCTCAAACTCAATTTACCTGGGGGCCGCTTGAGGTATAGTCTGGGTGAGGATGGGCCGCATCAGGTTTTCCACAAGAAAACAACAGATTAAAAACAATACATGGCCCTGCGGGGCAATCAGCGGCTTTGTGGGGCAATATGCAGCTCTGCTGGGTGATTTGCATCTGCTGGGGAAATTAACACCTTTGTGGGAAATACGCGGGTCAGCGGGACAATGTGCGGTTCTGAGGATCAATGTGTAGGTCAGCGGGGCAATGTGCGGCTCTGAGGGTCAATGTGCGGCTCTGCGGGGCAGTGTGCGGCTCTGCGGGGCAGTGTGAGGCTCTGCGGGGCAGTGTGAGGCTCTGCGGGGCAGTGTGCGGCTCAGCGGGGCAGTGTGCTGCTCTATGTGCAGCTCTGCGGGGCAATGTGCGGCTCTGTGGGCTACTGGCGCATCTGTGATTTTTTAAATTATTATTATAAATTTTATGGCTGGGGGTGCAAGCTAGGGACACTGGGGGTTATTGTGGGGCCACTGGAGGGGTATTATGGGGTCACTGGGGTGTGTGAGGGTATTGTTGGAGGTGTGGGGCAATTGGGGTTTAATTTACTATTTGTCATTGGTGGCCGTGAATGGGGGATGGGGGGTCAGGGCTGGCTGTTGGTGGGTTGGGGGGAATTGGTGGTGGACTCTTACTTACCCCCACCCGGCAGAGATCGGCAGCTGTGCTGTTGCTGCTGGCAGCACTAAGGAGGAGAAGGAACCCGGAAGCGCTGATCACATGCGCTCTCGAATTCCTAATGGCTCCGCCTGGTGGAGCGCAGGACCGGGGGCTGCAAATTAGCGTCCCGAGGGCCGCGAGTTTGAGACCCCTGCTCTAGTTGCTTGTAAATTATGCCCTACTCCCATCTTCCTCTCCATATTTCCTATAGGATATACACATTATAAACACATTTTCATGAAGCTGTCAGTCTTTCTATTATGAAATATATGAGAACTGGTTTGCTTACCATACATTATTGCCATGTAAAGTAAATATGAAAATGCATTTAAACAAAAACAATAACTTCCTTTTTTTGGTATAATAGTTAACCAAAGAGCTAGCCTATTGCTGTATTTGCTCTTACGAATAAATTTGGTGGACGTCTTTTGTTCAGTTTTAAATCTATTTTCATTTCAAGAACCTGTTGGTTATATAGGCAATACCCATAATGCAGATGTTTTAACCTTATTTAATCATGGTTACAACATTTGGGGGGTTATTCACCAAGGTGCGAATTTGACTGTCGAATTTGCAAACAGCAGATTCCCATAGCCAATCCGTGACAATTTCCCCATTGTAAAGTCGCAACAATTTTTTTTATGTTAAGATTGCAACAATTTTCCCATAATAAAGTCGCACCTGCTACAATATTCGCATTATTAAGATGCGACTGTGACAGTAGCAGCCTATTGCGACTGTCTTTATCTGGCGAATTCGCACC
>WMED01027242.1:0-10664 GCA_019650415.1 Pipa parva | reverse complement strand
GAACTGAATAGCCAATGTATGACCAAATAACCTGAAGTATTAAAGCTGTAACAGCATAGTGTTAGTTTGACTTGCTCTGTTTAAGAAAAAGTCAATTTTCACATTAACATTACCTGGATTACAGTGATCGTAGATCCCCCTCCTTCTAGGGACTCCATCTATTGTATGAGTTCCTATATTCCACATGTAATGTTATCATTAGGTGTGTGGTGCATCACCCAATGATCTTGGGCTGGGTTCTCACTGGCGAATTTTCCTATGCGTTTAAAATAAAAATAGCATTAGGGGCAGTACTTCCAATGTAAAATGCTCACTTTTTCAGCACTTTTCCCTCATGTGTTGCTTCTAATTGTTAAATTCCTATTGTTACTTAATCAAGTTACATTTTTGGCATTGTGTTTTAAAGAGCCCAAAAAAAAAAAAAAAACACAACATGAAAAGTATTAAAAAACACAGAATTAAATTTGCCAGTGTGAACCCGGCCTTAACAATTCTACAAAGTAACACACTTCAATATATGCTTTTTAAGTGGAAGGGAAGGACCATGTCCCACATCTCCTCATTGAATCTATCGGCCCTTGGCCACCATCGAGTACAGACCTGTTAGTCTGTGAGGAATTCTAACAATATCTCATGGGCTTTTAAATTTGAATTTAGAAAGGAAATGATTTGAGTAATTTTGAATGGTTTGCAAGACGTTAATGCAGTTTCAGTCCACTGGATATGACTGTTGGGAAAGTGTTGTTCGATTGACCACCATATTTGTTTTCTTTTCTCTTGTAAAAAGTAGAAATTATCTAAGTCTATGTTTTAATTTCAGAAGGATCCAAGTGCTCTGCAACTTCTAACCATCCATAATCCGGTTGGGGGCTAGTAGAAACCATGTGATAAATTCAGCTGCTGGAAATACAATGAGCTCACTCTAAGATGTGTGATTGTTGTTGATTTAACCTGGAGTTAATAAAACTTTAAATATAGTTTAGCAAAAAAAGTACCAGTCCAAAGTCCTCTTTAGCTCATAAAAGAATTCATGTCTTCAGAAAAGGCAAGCCAAAAAAGTGGAAAATAAAACCACAGGAGACTGTAAGAACTTTGCTTCAATTTATTGAAAATGATACGAGTATTTTTCTTACACGGCCTGAAAATTGTTCTGTTTGTTTATGATTTGTATGGTTGGGATTTAGATCTTTCTGATACTTTGGTTACTTTGATGCAATGACTTCATTTGGCTTCACCAAAATATCCATTTAAATTGGAAATCTTCCCAAAGCAACGTTTATACAAACCAGATCTTAAAGTGACAAGGGCAGCTTCAAATACCCACCAACCATTAAAAAAAATGTTTGTAAATGATCTATATAAGTTGTATTTACATCATTTTGCGGGTGGCTTCACAAATCTGTTTTTTTTTCTGTTGATTAGTTCATGATCACAGCGTATATTACAATCAATAACTTCCTGAACTCCCCACACAGTATATTGGCATATAGAATGTAGTTCTTGACAATCATAGAGGGATGATCAGGTCACCAAAAGTGGTGTTCCAGTTCTACTGTTCTTATAATGGGACTCCAGTGCTTTATGTACTCATTATCCTATATGGTTTTTCACCACCACTGTATCTGTTCTCACTTTCACTCTGTCCAGCAGCCACCAGTGGGTGGTTATTCTGAGGGCCACGGCCTTAGAGTTCACTTGCAGCACAGTCCATATGGGCGAATACTGAGAGCTCCTTAGACTTCATTTAGCATTACACTATGCAAATGTAGGAAAATGGAAATAGCAAGTATTTTATCTCCTAAAATGTTTTAAGCATAAAGTGTATTATGCAATATGTGTTCTTAGAGATAATGTGATAAGGTTATGTAATGCTTCCATCTAGTGGAGTACATAAATTATTGCCTCAGGAAATATGAGTTTTTGAATATTTAATTTGCTGGGTGGGATCTCAGATTTAATAAAAGGTACTGTTCAGGATGTAAAAGAGTCTTTGGCTCCAGTGCCTTCACCAGAACAGTGGGAGGTGCCTGTCAGGCCTATGAAGTTAACAAAGTTATCAGTGGCACGGCTTAAAGTGGCAGTTCGCTAGGTCTGGTGATAATGGTACTGGAGTGAGAAGCACTCAAGCTGGTTTTGTCTCAGATCCTGAAGCAAGGTACTCGTCTAAGATTCCCAAGTAGTGGGGTACCTGTGCATATCCCAGAGAGCTGTGCGAGTAGTAGAGAGTAACTATGCATCAAGGTATATTCTATGTTCTTAAGATGCTGTTTGGTGTTGCTGTGAAATAAACTATTCCTGTTTCAAGAACTTCTGGCACCCATGATTGATTTAAGGGTACAGGTACTACTCCAAATGTAAACTGTGGTAAGACCACCCCAGGATTGGATGTGGATATAAGCTCAAAGAGAATGTTCAAAATAGCATTACACATATAAGGGGTTTTAGATCATCAATTTTAAACCAGATGCGGGAAACTTACTAATATGAATTTATTGAAAAAATGTTGTACTGCAATGTAAAAAATATTCAAAAATTTGAACAACCAATTCCCTTGATTCCTGAGTCAGATGTTTCTCTTGTTTGACATCAAATAAGAATTTTGTTGTTACGTGCACATTTTTAAGACGTTAAAAACTGACATCTTTATAGAATGCGCACTAAATGCTCTTCCACCAAATTACACATAATAATATATTATTACTTAATATATATAATATATAATCTCAGTCATCAAATAAACATGTTGTGGCTAGTGCTGTAAAAAAATGAGTTGTTAACTGAAATAACCAAGTTTTGGTTGTGAAAACCATTTTTGCACACATTTAATATCTAGTTTTGCTCTAATGTCAAATTAGTAAATTGCCTTCATTGTCTTTAATTCAGATGTCACCAGACTGTGGGCCAGACTGTGGGCCAGACTGTGGGCCAGACTGTGGGCCAGACTGTGGGCCAGACTGTGGGCCAGACTGTGGGCCAGCAACAACAAATATACTGGTACAAATATTATCTTGTATTATTCTGAATTTGTCTTTTTACTTGTGGATGCAGTCATCTTATACCTGTTAATTTACAAAACCCTGCACAGTCCTTTTGTTTTCTATGAGACATTTAAGAATACTGTATATACAATTAATTAAGTGGCTGGCTTAATTAGTCTGAACAGATCATTACTTTAATTGGGGATATTAAAGGTTAACTGAAGCATCAGGCCAACTGGCCTTTGAAATGCTATGTTTTATTTTATAAAAAACTTTGACAGGCACAAGCTAACACACAGCTCTCAACAAAGTCCTTCATTTCACACTAAAATGAAGGACTAAAGCAGTTATTGAATAAAGTGAGAATTTGACTGTCGAATTTTGAGACAGTGGAGTCCCATAGCAAATCCTCAACCGTGACAATTTTCCCATTGTAAAGTGGTGACTACGACAATATTCTTGTTATAAAGTCACGACTGCGACAGTAGCTGTCTATTGCGAATGTCTTTAGCTGGCGAATTCACACCTTTACAGAACAATTTGGACTTTAGCCAATAACCCCTCAAGTGTTGCTGGAATAGGGGCTTAAGAAGTCCCACAGGTGTCCAGGGCACACCTACGAACTGAGCATGTGCAAGTAGTTTAGAGCATTAATTTGTAAGCTGGAAGGGACACACGGGCGGGGTGGGGGAATTCCATTTCAGCTTCACACAAATCCAGAGATGCACTGAGACACAGTGGGGCTCTAGGCAAATAAGTGGTTATTGTCCAAGCTTCCACCAAATACACAATTCGAAATATGCTTTTATGGCAGGGACTATGTCTGGGCCCCAGTCACTGGTTGAATCCAAGGCAGCAGCCTAGGGTGCCTTTTGCATAATCCAGCTCACCCAAGTCTTTTGTTTGATTGTCATTTGAAGGATTTGGGCTGCTTTGTTCTAAACCACACAGCTCTCAATAAATGGTATTTTAACTAAGCATAAATTTACTGGCATTTAGGATGTCAGCCAGCCGATGCTTAAGTTATCATTGAAACAGAAATTCATTGTTTGCACATGCATTTATTGTAATACATCCCTGCAGGACTTAAATGTAACAGTGAAAAGAGTTTATAAACTTAGTTTAGGATGTTTCACTACTAATGTTGTCAAATCATTTATTTTAAGAGGAATCCTCCGAAATACACAACTAGCAAACATAGTTGTCAAATTGTTAAGAACACACTGCTTTACTCTGGAGGGAAATATAGGGTTGACAGCATGTTTCTAGAACCAGGTCACTTTACATTTAATTGCCCATAGAACACTCTAGGGCAGCGGTTCTCAATCTGTGGGTCGTGCCCCCGGCGGGGGTCGCGCAACCGACCCACGGGGGTCAAGAACTGCTGCGGCACTCAGAAGCGCCCTGCAGAACCCTTCTTGGATTTGTGCTTTAATTATTTCCATTGCTTTGATCCAGTTTATTTTGGGCATTAGGTTGGAGACATCTGGGAGATCCTGTTTTTTCCGACTAGCTGCCAGCATGGTTTTAGCTGCCGTTATAATGTGTGTCGCTAATTTTCTCTCTGCTTTTAATTTTAAAAAGGTTAATTTTTTCAGAACCTAGTAAAACTGCTTGTGGACTGAATTGGATTGAGGTTTCAAATGTATTATTGATCATTTCTTTTACATCTTGCCAGTATTTTTGTGCTTTTGGGCAGTTCCACCAAATATGCATTAATGTACCTACTTGTGTACATCCTCTGTAGCATGAGGATATGGTTGGGTTTTTGTACATAATTGCTAATTTTTGAGGGATATAGTAACATCTATATATTATTTTAAAGGGTCTTTCTTTAATAGTTGTACAGATAGAGGATTGTTTGGCTTTTTTCCAAATTTGTATCCAGGATTCCTCCGAAATGTCTCCCCCACCCCCAGATCCTCTGCCCATTTGGACATATATCTGTGATGGAATTCTGTGGTCTCCATAGATAGGGTGTTGTATAAAGTTGAGATGAGTTTACTGGTTTGAGTGGACTGAAAGCATAGTTTTTCTAATGGAGTCGGGTTCTGATCGTTTTTGGATCTGCTGAGAGTTTAGAAATAGTGTCTTATCTGCATGTATTGAAAGAATCTATAATTAGGTTTGTTATGTTTTTGGTGTAATTCTGAGAAGGAAACAAATATCCCTTTTTTAATGAAGTTTGTTAATTTGGTGAGGTTGGAAGCCATCCAGTATTTTAAGTTTTTTGGATCTGATCCTGGTGGAAAATATCTGTTTCCTGTTTGACTTGTGTATTGTGGTACGTTGGGTTTTAATTTAAATCTTTTGGTCCATTTGTCCCAGTTTTCAATCATTAGTTTTGTTGTTGGTAGAATTTCTTTTGGGGTCAGTGTGTTTTTGCTATGTGTCCATAGAAGGTCTGTAATTTGTATGGGGTGCATTACTGTGTCTTCTATTTGTAGCCATATAGGGCCATTGTCACTTACAGTAGTTGCCTTACACCACAGTAAAGTCCTTCTATCAACCCCCAAAATGGGTGAATTCAGAGCAGTACATCTACTGGAATTCGCCCCATTGATAGACTGACTCTTGCTCAACAGTCAAAGTACCTGTGCACACGCACGCAAAGTAATGTGAAGTTCTCCATAAGATTGCAACTATCATAGTCTCCCAAATTAGGCGCATATTCACCGCACTGCAGAGTTTGCTCAATAAGTAAACAACATGGGGAAGTGGCGATCAAATGCGAATTGAGAACTATATGTGAATATATCCTGACAAAGGAAAAATACCACTCAGTTCTTCAAAGACATGAAATATTCTTTGGTTTAGATCTTTTAGAAGACAGATTTCAGCAGGTTAATGTCCCAGAATGCAATGCCATGCTATGTATAGACCAAAGTACAGCAAGGGGTACTGGCTGTTGAGAACTTCGAACAACCTGACCTCAGTCCAGTTAAACATGTATTACTGGTTGTATTTAAAGAGCTAAAAACATCTAAGATTTAGTAATATTACAAGATACTCTTTGGAGACTTCTTAAATCATGCTGAGATGGTATTGAATCATCATCTTTTTTTTGTTGTATAAACTGGAGTCCATTCCAGCCTTAGTGCTTGAAAGCAAAAGGGAGATGTGCCAAACACTAATAAATTATAAAACACAAAAACACATGGAAATCCATCAACCATTCAACCTTTGACTCAGATTGTTATGCTATAAGTATTTTACGAAATGAGAAAGTTTGGATTAAATTAAAAAAGAACACAAAAGAGAAACCTTTTCACTCCAGATCTCAGACTTTCCATCCCCACTGTATATACTTTTTTTTTTCTAAACAAAATCTTTTGTGGATCTGTAGAACATGGGTTTAGAGTGCCAGTAAGAGAAGATTGTATTTTTTTAAAGACATGCTACTAAAAATGTAAAATTAAATATTTACCATTAAACTGAAAATGCATGTATTTCTGCATACATAGCTCTGACAAGTAACTTATTTTTATCATTTTTAAATTAATGCCTCCCGTGTTCACATCTTTCCTTCTCTAGATTTACCAATGTGGCATAAAACCTCTGTATTTGACCTTTTATTGCCTTCCTATACATAGTTCCTTTAGTCCAGGGTCACACTAGCTCTGGGGTGTCAAACTGTTGCTCGGGAGCCAAATCTGGCTTTCAGCGTAATTATATTTGGCTCAAGAGAAAATACTAAGGTCGAAATATATCAAAAATGTATCTGGAAGACCAACTTTACTGAGAGAAATCTCATTTTGTTCTCTTGAGATTTCTTTCAAGATCTCGAGATGGAGTTTTTTAATCTCAAGTTTTCCACATTTTTTCCATGGAAAGGTAGCCATACTTTATATTAGTAGCATGGCTACCTTTCCATTGAAAATATTGAAAAATCGGGGTTGAAAACTCGATCCCAAAATCTCAAAGGAAATCTCGCAAGAACAAAGTGAGATTTCTCTTGGTAAAGTCAGAGAGCGGTCTTTCAAACTTTAATAAATTTTGTCCATATTATAAAAATCTGCTAGGGGTGGCTCTCTGGTACACAGTGTATGCACCACTAATATTACAAATCCCAAACTCCTCTGCTGGTGTGTTGGCAAGTCAATCAGTATCCACAAGATCCCCCACCTCTGTTGACATTAATCAGCGACCTCATGCTACCAGTCAAATCTGGCTACCCCTCCCAAAAATGACCAAAGGAATGGTGGAAAACAGAAACTGTCAAGAGATGTGGGAAGCAGAATATCTGTTCACAAATGTGAAGAAAAGACCTGTTTATCGTTATGTCTGATGAGAAGGAAAAACCTACTCGATTATAGACATTTTTTTCAATAAATATTAAGGTTGGCTCATGACTTTGTCCAAATCTTAAATTTTGACCAGTCACTGTGTATTTCAGTTTGACGTCCCTGCAGTAGCTGTTTTTCAGCTGAAATGGAAAAATAGTCTCTATTGTTTCCTGCTAGATAATCCACACAGGCTAGTGTGTTTTGCACCATAGACAGTAATAAACCTAATTAAAAACAGCTCATCTGAAAAAAGTCTAGCGTGACCCCAGTCTTAGGAGACATTTTGAAGGAAATTCATCAATGGAGGCAATCTTTCTAGAGGTCTAGCAACCCATAGCAACCAAACAGAAGTTATCATCAACTGATATTCGTAAACTAGAAATCTGAAAGGCAAATTCTGATTTCTGTGGGTTACTAGACCTCTAAACCACTGCCCCTGTTAATAAATAATCATTGAATTTTAAAATGTACATAAGGCAGTTGTTCTAAAAATCCCAACAGATGCTGACAACATTTCTGCAACTGGCATTAAGGCAATTTAACATTAACATTTCTTTTTTAATCTTTTTTTGTGGTGCCACTAACACTCCATACTCAACAGTTAGAGACTGTTGCTTCTCTGTGTGTCTTTGTCTATGGCTGTGGTAATGGATGGGGGACATTTTATTTGTGCAGTACTGAACAGAGAATCAAATATCATTGTGACTTTCAGCCATGCATGTTGTAAGAGAAAGCAGTATTCTCATTAGAAACCAGTTGTCATCATGTCTCAGTGATAAAAGAAGGATGACATAAATATCATAGATCAACAGAGTGAGGTTGGTGGAGCACTGGTCTTCACTCTTAAGGGGGTCGATCTTTGTCACAGGGGACTCCCAGGTTGAGGGATAACATCGACACTGGTGGCAGCTGGATGTAACATAGCTGAGAGACTCCAATAACATGGCACAGGAACAGCTGAACTGTAATGCTGGCAAAGTCAAACTGGTTTGAATCAAACTGAATTTGAGGCAGAATGCTGTCGCTAATTTGACAGAATACGACACTTGATGAATAGGCAAATTACTTATGCATGCCCCCATAAAATAATGCAAAGTGCTCCAGAAGTCTGTGACCATCATCAGAATCCAAGCTGGACACAAATTTGCAATATTGCAGAGTCTGATGAATGGTCAAATAAGTGGTGAATGGATGCAAATTCACACCTGTAAACAACTGAACTTTCACGAATAAGCTTAGAGTTGTTCAGAAAGCAAATAATTAACATTTACTGACCCACTTGTCACACATTTATACATGGCATAGAGTCTTCTATATCATGCTCTTGATAAAGGCCACAGAACCATATCCAAAACATTGACTGATGGTATTTTATTTTGTACTTATGGAGTAAAGCAGTTTTCATAGTAAGACCTAGGAGTGCTGGATGAATTGTTACTAAGGGCAAAATTTACTAATCTCAAGTAAGTTGTAGACCTCTGAGATAGAAAGTTGAATATTGTCCCATAAGGCAATAAATAGCGAATGTCTGTCACTCACTAGACAGCAGAAGGGTCACCCCTTCCTCTAATAATTCAAAGAGAAAAAGCGGTAGATGTCCAGTTTGCTACAAATGTGATATTTATTGTGACAAACTCACACACAACATTTTGGGGGGAAACAAAGCCTATCTTCTGCAATAAAGATAGGGGTATATATATATATATATATATATATATATATATATATATATATATATATATATATATATATATATATATATATATATATATATATATATATATATATAGTCAACTAATTAGTGACATCACACAAAGTGTAATTACATCGTGTGTTCTCTGGGGACCTCTATTGGTTAAAAAGTGAATAAAAAACATAGTATTGTGATAAAAATACATTGTATAAAACCACATTGCAAAGTTTATAACTGACACTTATTAGTGACTAAGAATACTTTTTGTATTAAAAATTTTTGGACTTACTGTAAGTGTTTTAGTGTACTAAAGTTCCATAGAATGAATGCATAAGAAGATCACAGCCTTATTTTCTAAAATTGATACAGTGATATAACATACAGTGATATGACATACAGCGATATGACATACAGCGATATAACATACAGCGATATAACATACAGCGATATAAAATACAATGATATAACATGCAGTGATATAACATACAACCCTAAATGGAAACTGATATAATGGTACATTAAATAGAATACTATAGCCTTATATTGACATTTACAGATATTATTAGTTATTTGTACCTTACTATGCCGGAAGCACTCCTAATTTTCAAAATTTTCAGAATTTCAATTTTATTTTGTACATACTGCCAATTCAGTCAAATCTACGAGAGAATAAATAAGGTTACAGAAAACATCTGACACTGATGTCCTCGTTACGTCCCATAGGTGCTATGTATGTAATTTGTGTATCCAATGCTAAAGCTCTCTCTGTAATAATACTTGTTTGTAATCTCCTGTGTTGGAGGAAATATGTCCTAACACCACCCATTGCAATTGTCATACACAATGCTGATGTTCCTTACAATGTTTACTAATGGTAGTAACTTCTGATATATTGTATATGTTCTTCCTATACTTGTTCAGTCTTATTTTGATATTCCTCCTTGTCTGTCAAACATAGCCACAGGGGAATGTCAAGAGGTAAATGACATTGTTAGAATTACGAGTAAAATAACCTCTGACTTTAATACTGTGTTCCTGGGAAGGGTGTGTTACTGTGGTGCCTTTTATAATAGAACTGCAAGTTTGACATTGTAGACATGGAAAAGTTCCAAATTTGGGGGTAGATAGAAATCTTGGTTATGTTTTATATGTCTTATTTGTATGTATGTATAATTTTATTTATAAAGCGCCACAAATTTACCCAACGCTGTACAATTTAGCAATACAAATATAATACAGACATGGGAAAAGTGCATTACACAATGCCCATCTCTTTTCTAAGACTGGTAAGTTCACCAGGCTGCCAGGCTATCTTCCTGTTATAAACCCTCTACATCAACCATGTAAATGTAAAAAAAGGACTGCTGCGTAAGTAACGAAGTAGCAGCAAAATGCACGTGCAAGTAAAAATATCGCATTAAGAGCAAACAGATTGACACACATTTGGTAATACTCAACTAAAACGTAAATATTGCTAAAGGCCACTTCCATTGTTACATTAACAATAAGAATAGATACAAGGCATTCGAGTAACATGGATGTAGCAGAGCCGAGGGAGGAAAGATGATGTAATCATTGGAAACATCTCATCAGGATGCTTTCTCTCTATGACACTGCTGGAATCTTACCGTTTTATCTTGGGTTATCTCAGTGTTTTTCAACCTTTTCTCTTCAGGGGAACCCTTTGGTGTTGTCAGATTTATGGCG
>WMED01027241.1:0-10664 GCA_019650415.1 Pipa parva | reverse complement strand
AATAATTCCCTGGATCAAGATCCCACCTCCAGTTATCTAGTACCCATAACTTGTAATGGTGAATGAGGGCCTGAGTCTCTAGGAAGAGGAAGAAAAAAATTTGAAAAAGCAGCAGAATTCATATTCCTCCAAACAAGCAACTGTATGTTTTCCAAAAATAAAGTAAATTGATTTTTATTTAATGGCAGTGCACCATTACATGGGAGAATGTTCAATATAAATATGTCAGCTGCTCTGTGTTCGCTTGTTTCATTTGTCTGTTCCCTTCCTATGTCCATGTTTCACTTGCAGCTGATCCGTGCTGACCCCATGCGTGTTCCAGTTCCCTACTGCCTAGTATGCCCCATTTAACATGCCTGTCACAGTTTCTACATAGATGTACTATGTTACAGTAAGCTGGATCATGCTGATTACAATTAGAAGTTTACATTTTCTTGGTGTCGCTTGATTTACATAACACAACACTGTAATGATTGTTTTACACTTGAAGTAGTACTTTGCTCTTCATCTCTGCTGAGGTTATTAATAGAATGTTTTATAAAAACACTTCACAAAGGCCCGAATTCACATTTATTCCCCTCTTCCTGAACTTCACACATTCAGCAAACACTGTGATGTGGCGAATTTGTGATCAGTTGCTTTGCGGATCTTAGTGCCTGGTCCAGTGTAGCCCCACCAACTTCTGAAAACAAGTCATCTCCAGCAAAATGAATGTGAGGTTGTGTTCGCCATATTGCTCAAGCGCCCCACAATGATGTATGTACACCACTCTCCCTACGCCATTTATAATATATCAAAATAAAATTAACCTTGTCTATTTGGCGTGCCAGCTATTAAAGGGGAATTATATTGGTAAAACATATTTACCTGTTTAATCTAGCAGCAGTACACGAAGTAGATCAGTATTCACCTGATGATCCTCAGCCCAGGGTCATCAAATGAATACATCACCACTCTGCTCTCTTCCGGGTCTATGTAAGTGATGTCGGCTCCTCATGTAAATCCGCCCCCCAGGTTTTGTGGAAACTAACCGACTGAGCATGCCTAGATCAGCGATGTATTCATCTGATGATAGATGAATATTGATCTAGCAGTAAACTTCATGTACTTCGGCTAGATTGATCGGGTAAGTATGGTTTACCACTATAGCTCCCCTTTAACCAAGGTGCCCCTATACCGCCTTTTGGAACACAGAAGTTGCGCAGAAAATGATTTACAAACTTTTATAAATAATCCCACACTAGGCTTTCATTAAACCCTGTATGATTAAGTGCCGTGAGGCTTGAAACGCACAGGATTGGAAATGCTGGCACTGCCTTTCATGTATTTTTAGTTTAATGGCATAATAAAGTATTTTACTATTTCTACTGGAGTGCCGGAAAACTGCATTTCTGCAATTTTTCTCATTTTGGATCTCTGTGGTTTTGGGACACGTTTTCTCCAGAGCACCTGGCAGATTTGCAATGCGAGTAATACCGTATTAATCCTTATTTTGTGGTCAAGCCTTTTGTGCATATTTTTTCATTAAACCCTTAACTAGAATTCCTAATGAGATAAACAAAAGGACATTTAAATTGTAAGCTCTACTGGGCAGGGACCTCCAACCTCTTGTGTCACCCTCAACCTGACACTTAAAGGGGTGAAAGTTATTAAACTCGGAAAGACTGCTCTGAGGGGGTTATACACTAAAGTGCGAATTCGATTGTAAATTTCCGACAATTTTTTAATAGTAAGATTTGCGACAATTTACCCATAGTAAAGTCACGACTACGACAATATTCTCACTATAAAGACGTGACTGCGACAGTAGCAGCCTATTGCGACTGTCTTTATCTGGCGAATTCGCACCTATAGGCACCAATTCGGACTTTAGTGAATAACCCCCTGGGCCTTTCCGAGTTTACCGAGTGAAATCTCGCATTGTTCTCATGAGATTTTTCGAGATCTTGGGATCATTTTTGATCCTGATTTTTCAAAATTTTTGATAAAAAGGTAGCCATGCCACTAATGTAAAGTATAGCTGCCTTTCCATCAAAAAAAAAAAAAAAATTGGGAAACTGAGATTAAAAAATTTGATCTTGTCTTCTCAAAAAATCTCACGAGAACAATGCGAAATTTCTCTCGGAAAGACCGAGGGGGGAATTCACGATTGTGCGAAGTGAGCTCCCAATCCTTCGGCTCACTTCGCACATGGTGTTATTGCGCTCTCTGACGTCCTGCACGCGGATATCAGCGAACGCTTTCAAGGGATTCCAGTCTCGGTGAGGCGACTCAAATGGTCTCGCCGAGACTGGAATCCCTTGAAAGCGCTCACTGATGTCTGCGTGCAGGACGTCAGCGAGCGCAATAACACCATGTGAGCCGAAGGATTGGGAGCTCACTTCGCTGAATGGTGAATTCCCCCTGAGTTTAATGATTTTCGCCCTGTAAAGTGCAGTATCCCTGTTATATATATATACAGTATATAGACATACAATGCCATTCTTCCTTCAAACAGTCTCCTAATATAATATAAACTGGGATACATAAGGCACAGGATTGCTTAGGGACTGGGGAAACTATAACAAGGAGTGCCCCTGTGTAGCTCAGTCCCGTGACATTGTAGCTGGAATCATCCCTTTATTAGTAGTCGCACCTCCCGCACACACAGGATCTGCTGCGACTGCGACTCGCGCCTTTCTTATCTAGTTGGATAAAGTTCCGAGCTCCGCCCCCCGCTGTCCCACCTCGGCTCCCAGCCAGTCCCCTTTTACTCTCCCGCAGCAGCAGCAGCAGAGGGCGGCTGTCAGCGTGTAGTCTCGCGTCCTAGTGCGACTGGGCGTCTGCAGTCGCTGAATACTCACCGGATCATCACCGGATTATTACTGCGCCGGATTATTAATACTGCACCGGATTATTAATACTGCACCGGATTAATACTGCACCGGATTATTAATACTGCACCGGGCAGCGGGATTTAAAGCCCCCCTCCCCAGCTACTGCGCAGTGACCAGGTAACAGGATGCGGCTGATTGATACAATGTTTGCTGCACGGGCTGGTGTCATCATCCAGAGAACACTACTAGTTTCAGATTAGTTATTGGGGGGGGGGTGAAACCGATTCCCCGGCAGGAATCTATCCTTTCTCTGCGGGTAAAGGGCGGCTGATCCCGGGGGATAGAGGGGGTCAGCCCCGGTGGGGTTAATGGGACAGTAAAGTGCTTTTACAGGGGGGGTCTCTTCTCATTGTTATTCACCCAGACAATCCGATTCAGTAGTAGAGGGGAAGTTTAAATGGAACGTCCAGGGTTTGTAAAGGAGTTGATTGCATTTCCGCCCCCATGTGGACGAGCAGCGCATTGCACCCTGGCACAGGTATTTCCTGGGTAGGCAGCAGTAGAATGGCAGGGACTAGATAATCTCACCATTAGTTCAGGTAGTTTTTTTTTGTATTGTATTTATTCTTTTTATATAGCGCTGATATATTACGCAGGGCTTTACAGAGATTCGCCATTCACATCAGTCCCTGCCCTGTGGAGCTTACAATCTAGTTTCCTTATTCAGTCACACACACATAGACACAGGTGTATGTTTTTGGATTGTGGGAGGAAGCCGGAGCGCCCGGAGGAAACCCACGCAGGTGCGGGGAGAACCTACCCCATGCAGATGAAGTCCAGGGTGAAACTGAACCCAGAACCCAGGTGCGCACTCATCGTGCGGTAGTGGGAACTCCCGCCCTCGGGTATCATTCTGTTTGATTAATAATAATTTGCATGGGAGGGGGGTATATAATACACGGTTACACCACTTCCACTACAGTTTAAAATGCACCTACTAACACACTTCTCAATTGTATTTCATAAAATAATGATTTTTAGAGCATCAAAACACTCATGTGTCATTGTATCATTTTGACTGTGCTAGGAAAATATAATGAAATCTAGATGTGTGCTTTATAAATGTGCCCCTTAATATGAATGAGGCGGTAGAGTGTAGTGGGGAGAGCTTGCATTTACCATCTATTCAGTTAGCCAATAAAAGGTATCACCCATACTCTACCTGTGTCTCCTTAATATTAACAGAACATTTATAAATACAGTATTGCATGTTGGCATATTTATTTATTGATTTTTAAAGCGACACTAGTTTGTATAGAACTGAACATTTGTAACGGATGGCAGGGAACCTCCAGGGTATCCTTTACACTGTCTGGGTCACTCTGATCTAGAGGAATTTAATCAGAGTGAAAACTCCACCTTCCACTTTTTCATTTGATACAGATTCCTTTTCAATTTTTGAACGGTTTAAAAAATTACAGTTTTTTTTTTTTTTTTTAAGTTTCCACATATTCTTTTCATTATAATAGCATGTTTTCATCACATTACAGTGCATATCAACCCTCTATTGACCATAACCAGCCTATAACATAGTGGCAAGCTATATCTCAGCATTCTTGGATTGCTATTTAAAGGATGTTGTGCCAAGATCAGATCCGCTCTTTTTATCCTAATAAGAAAAGGGACTGGCCAGACAGTCAAGAATTTGTATTTGGAAAAGAAAAGCATTTAGTACTTTGCCCTATCTATTGTCATTGCTCTTTGTCCTATGTCCAAACAACAAATGAGTGAGAGGTGGCTCCCTAATGATTTATTGCTCCAATACAATCAGTCTGTCTCTAACTATACCATTTTAACATGCGGCTTGTTTATTTTGTTAGGAAATTGTGCATATCCTAGAATGTTTAGGATAAAACGTAAACCTAAAGCATTTACATAAAGTTTTATATTGCTGTTGTCTGCACCCAATATTAGGTATCTTTGTGTATATGCATATATAATGGCATATGATGGGAATGCAGTGTAAATTGTGATAATATAGTATAAACTGGCTAAGTAAAATACATGTTGCCAACAACACATACAATAGTTTCCTGTAAATTACATTACATTGAGCAGTGCGGTGACTCAGTGGTTAGTACTGCTGCCTTGTAGCACTGGGTTCTGGCTTGAGTTTCATCCTGGACTTCATCTGCATGGAGTTTGTATGTTCATCTGCATGGAGTTTGTATGTTCATCTGCATGGAGTTTGTATGTTCATCTGCATGGAGTTTGTATGTTCTCCCCGGACTTCCGTGGGTTTCCTCCCACAATCCAAATACAAACATCTGTGTCTGTCTATGTGTGTGTGTGTGTAACTGAGTAGGGAACTAGATTGTAAGCTCCACGGGGCAGGGATTGATGTGAATGGTGAATCACTGTAAAGCGCTGTGTAATATATCAGTACTATATAAAAAATGAATAAATCCATTCATACAAACATCTAGTTGAGAAGTCACTTAGTGTATTAACTTATAACTAACAAGAAATAACTTTTCTTGATTAAAAAGCCATCCAACCCAATCTTAAACCTTACCATCCACCCACTAATTACCACCTCCATTGGTAAGGGATTCCGGAAATATGACTGTCCTTACAGTAAAGAATCCCTTTCTGTGCTGGTGGGAAACCATGACTGTCCTGACAGTAAAGAATCCCTTCCTTTGTTGGTGGGGAACCATGACTGTCCTGTAAGTAAAGAATCCCTTCCTGTGCTGGGAATGAAACCATGACTGCCCTGGCAGTAAAGAATCCCTTCTTGTGCTGGTGGGAAACCATGACTGTCCTGTCAGTAAAGAATCCCTTCCTGTGCTGGGAATGAAACCATGACTGTCCTGGCAGTAAAGAATCCCTTCCTGTGCTGGGAATGAAACCATGACTGTCCTGGCAGTAAAGAATCCCTTCCTGTGCTGGTGGTAAAATCTTTCTTTCCTTCAGTTTTAGCAGGTGTTCTCTGTGCTATCATAGGGAAGATCTATCCTTGTACTGATCTTTTCTAATGTAAACAATCCCAATTTCATCAGCCTTTCCAAGTAGTGTTAGCTCAAACAAAAATGTAATAAAACAAAATAAAAATCAAATATTTTGTTAATGAGTCTGAGATTACCGTCACTTTAAATGTGGTCACAATGGTGGAGGGAAAGTCAGATTGATATATGCAGCCTTGCTCAATCGGGAGATGTTGCAGGTGGAGCTAGGAACAAGTGAAGTCCAAGCAGGAGCTTCCTCTCGCGGCAAGTGTACAGTCCTGCGTGTTGCGTCGTGAAGTAGCCGGCTCATGAATATTCATGAGCGGTGCCGTAAGTAAGGGACTTCGCGCACGGCACCGGTCATGAATATTCATGAGCCGGCTACTTCATGACGCAACACGCATTGTACGCCTTAAAACTAGTAAGGCTTACTAGTTTTAAGGCGTACAGTGCGTGCGGCATTTTGATTTCGTGGCCCGGTACCGGGTCGCGACCCACCATTTGGGAAACACTGACATAGACTATAACTAGCCGTAACCCATGTTCCTATTGTGTTCTAGCCCTTAATTCATAAATAGTATGCAGTGTTATTCTTTTTCCATAGATACAAATCTTGCTATTTGGTATTTTTAATTAGTATGTGATATTACTATCAGCTACATTGTATATATGTATGTATAATTTTATTTATAAAGTGCCACAAATTTATGCAGCGCTGTACAGTTCAGCAATACAAATATAATACAGACATGGGGAAAGTGCATTAAACAATACAAGTAAAATATTACAAGGATACATCACTTTAAGTGCCAGGTTGTGATTAACACAAGAGGTTGGAGGTCCCTTCCCCATAGAGCTTACAATCTACATTGAGATACAGTGAAAATGCATGAATCCAAATATCATTCCAATATTTTATTTGCCTTAACAGCACGGCTAAACTATGTATGTATGTAATCCAACAAACTCAACATATGTATGATAGGAACCAGCGTTATTTTAGCTGTAATTTGGTCACAAACTCTGAGATAGAAAAGGCAGATGTACATCAGGCTTGTCGATAGTTTTGTACACCTAGTGAAGGGCAATAAGTCAGAAAACCATCACACTGAGTAAAAGTTGACACTGTTGGAGAGTTTTTTTATGTTTCTACCACATGCTGTTAAAACAGAGGGTGGTAAACCACAAACAAGCATGTGTATATGTGTTATGTCACTGTTTACCATCTGCAACAAAACTCATAGTGTAGCTTTGCCTTTAAAGAAAGTAACACCAAAAATTGGCAATGCCTCATTCTTTTACAGTTACTGTATATTTAATCAGTGCTTAAAGAAACTGGGCTTTCAGGCACACTTCTTGCAAATGCCATATCTTAGGCCCAGTTCATACTAGTGTAATTGCGCTAGCGTATTTTAGGAAAATGCCTCCTGAAAATACTTCTGCAAATTCAGGCAGCGTATATTCTAGAGGCACTTTCCTATTGTACTTATCCGACGCAGTGCGACTGCTCCCTCGGCATTCACGGCTTCTCCTGTCTGCCCGCATTTGCAATGTATGCACGTCACACGCTAGTGTGGCTGGAAGAGGGCAAGTCCATAGGTTTACAGGGCTTTTTTTGTTTTTATGCGCGCTGTATATACGCCGCACATAAAAATGCCACTGTGAACCTAGCCTAAAACACAACATGGCTGCTATCAGTCAATATAAAAAAAAAAGCCATAAAATTAGTTCATTTTGCATTAAAAATAACATTTTTAAAATTGCTGTATTTGAATGTGCTATGAGAATCAAAAAAGGAATTTTTATGTTTGGGGGTTACTGGTCCTTAAAGTATGGAAGGTTTAAAGATAAAAAGTGGAACTAAATGGTGCTTTTTCCGGGTTGATGTTCCACTTACCATTAGAATAGACCTCTCCCAACATTTAAAAGAATTGTGAAATGAAAGGAATGTGAACTCTACATTAGATAGGACTTGGTTGGAATGCCAATGTGTTGTTGTAACAGCAGTCAGGATAAATATACTTTACAAAGCATATTAAACTGGAGTGTATTGTTTATACCTGGCTGGGAACGGAGTTATTCACTAATGTTACTAACAAATAACACTTCAGTGTTAAGATAGGGGTAGACATTCTTATGTTATCCCTTTTGACAATACAGTTTCGTAATATAGAACAATTCATTTACCTCTGAATTTACTTTAGATACATCCGGTCCTGAATTAAGTATTGGGCTAGGTTCACGCTAGCGTATGATGTGCAGCGCATGATACGCTAGTGTGAAAAAAAAAATACGGCTCTATGAAAGCCGATACAGCTCACCTAGTTCCAGACACACTTGCGTATGATGCGCATACGCTGGGTCCGGAAAGCTGCGTGTCGCATTTTGGCTGACGTATGATACGCCGTGCCCAAGCTGCAAACACATAGGAAGTGATGTGAACGCAGTTCACACTGTCGCTGGTAAGTAACGTATTTTTTTCCCCACACTAGCATATGATGCGCTGTGCATAAGACGCTAGTGTGAACTTAGCCTTAAAGTATTCTGTATTTTCCTGTAAGTTGTAGTTTATCAGCCTATCCCAAGATTTTAGAGACTGATAAAAAGGAGTGAATTTGTTTGCTGCGACCTTCTTCTTGTTGAGCGCATTAATTGAAGGTCATTCCGGGGCGGCCATTCCTATATTATTTTTAAAGCTAGTTAGATGGAGATCCAAGTGTGAACAGTAACAGTAAAAGTGCAAAGTTACGCTGTATTAACTTAATCTACAATTAAACCAATTTTTATAATAACTGTGGAAACCATTTCTTGGTCATGTCATAATACAGTGAATGAATGCAGTGTCTCTTTATAGCCTATAAGTAATCTGTGGAGCTACCAGTGCCCTGCTGGGTCAGGGGTATTCAACCAGCAGCTTCATTTAGTCAAGCACACTATATAAACCAGCAGATACAAGTGTTTCAGTGGTTTAACCTATTGAATCCAAATATCAGATTTTGTGGGTTATTGACTAAAGTCCAAATTGTCTTGCAAAGGCGTGAATTCGCCACCTCCCCATATTTGGGTATTCACAGCAAACTTTGCGATGTGGCAGATTCACCAGCTATCAACGGTCGTTCACTAGACAATAGACTGCTATCGACATGTTTGCGACTTTACTATGGGAATTCTGAGACGGTTGATGATTTACTATGGGAATCCATTGTTTAATCAATAAGGAGTAGAAAATTGGGGTGTAGCCACCCAAAGTGATGAGAATTCACTTTGACAGCTGAATGCTAACTTTAGTCAATAAGCCCCTTTGTTTTAGCTAATCAGCCCTCTTTCCGCATGGAATGCTTACTTGTTACAGTGGCCATACACACAGCTACAAGGCTCTTTAACCAACCAGAATGGTGTAGCAATATGATCAAGTAATATTGGATCCGGTTGTATATCCTGATTAAACACAGATGGGGCATATTTTCTAAAGTTGAAAAACCATATTCACAGGTTTTGTTTTGTTTTTTTTAAAACCATTTTTCATCACGATCACAATTTATTAAGTGATTTCCAACTTTGTTTTACTGATAAAACAATTCACCAGGTTGAGGGTGGCGAAATTCATTATTATCTATGGAGATGGGTCTGTAAAATTTTTATAAGTCCCTGACATAATATAGAGCGATATTAAAGGGCCCCATTATTAATTGTAGCGATATTGAGACATCAATATTTATCGATATCTTTACTAATATATATATATATCATTTTATTTTTTTTTTCATAAATGAGGCAGAAACGAAAATGTTAAACGGAATGGAAAAGACCAAAAAAAAAAACGACGAAAAGCATTGAAAAGCGCGAATACTTTTTTGACTTTAATAAATATGCTCAGGTATGATGAAATCTCTCTGTGTTACATATTGAAGGGGTTATTCTCCAAAGTCCGAATTCAACTGTCGAATTCTCAAAACAGCGGATTCCCATAGCAAATCCGTGACTGTAACAATTCCCCCATTGTAAAGTCGCAACTGTGACCATGTTCTCATTATAAACACGCGACTGCGACAGTAGCAGTCTATTGCGACTGTTTTTAACTGGCGAATTCACACCTTTATGCAACAATTCGGACTTTAGAGAATAACGCCTTCAGCCTTTGCCCGCAGTCGGCTGCACAGGGAATGTGTCCGCTTAAAGCAAAGCATTACATTAAATACAAACTGGTTCATTTTTTAAAGAAATGTTATCCTATGCACCGCACTCTCCACAAATAATTTCACCAGTCAGGAGTTACATGTTTTAGACCTGGCCTTCTTGCACAACAGTCACAATATTATACCAGCTGTCACTGAGCAAATGCTTTAGTTAAAGCAGGTAATTTGTGTCAGTTATGTTATTGCCCTGCAGACGCCCGGAGCCCAGTAGTCTAACAATGGCTATTAAAGGCAGCCGCCTCTGACAATGCCTTTTTACAGCTTGTTATTCAGTGGAACAGTACATTTTTAAGCACATTTTCTGTGCAGTGGGATCTTACAGGACCAATGGATTGTGCTGGGCTTAAGTTTCTGTGAATCTAGTGCAGTGATTTTCAACCACGGTTCCACGGAACCCAAGGGTTCCACGACACACTGGTTGATTGGCATCATTACCCGACTCATCAGAGAGATCGCATCGATCTCTCTCTGATGAGCCGGATAATGATGCCGATAGCTAATGATTCGATCTCTGTCTCTGCTAACAGTGATCTGACAGCAATCACTGTTAGCAGGGACCGAGACTGCATCTTTAGCAATCAGCACCCTAGAAATCGCATAACTCACGTGACGTCGCTCACGTCTACATACCCGACAGGAGGGAG
>WMED01027238.1:0-10664 GCA_019650415.1 Pipa parva | reverse complement strand
ACTCCAAATAGCGGTTCTAGTAAAGATCGTGGAACATATTATTTTGAAGGATGAAAGTTTATATAACACGTTCACCTTTATTTTTTTCCGTTGCCTGCAGTTTTAGGCAGGTTCATTTTTATTAAATATTAGTATTTATTAAAGCTTTTTTTTTCCTGTAACTTTTTCTCGATGCTGGATTTTTTAAAAACATTTTATTTGCAGCCACAACTTTTCAACATTGCAACATTCCTACATCCCATTCACCCCATCAGTATTTGTCAACACTGAAATCAGCTTTTTCTCCACTGTTAAAATGTGTCCAAATAGCAAATAGCAGAACTATAAAACTATCCGAAATAAACAAGAATAAAAATTAAATTATCGGAAAGGAGAAATTCTCATTTCTGCCTTTCTTTGATCCAACTTTCTTATTTGAACTTTTCATTAAAAAAAAAGGGAAACAGAATCAAGGAAAATATAATTCGTTGATTAATATGCCCCCATCACTCTCCAAACCTAAAAAAAAAAAAAAAAATGTATTCTTCAACGGATTTTATTTTTAAAAGTGAAAGTGTAATAAAACCAAATACATAATATCTTGCATTAGAGGCAGAGAGATAATGGGGGTAATTCATTAAACTCCGAATGGTTGCGTATAGGTGCGAATTCGCCAGATAAAGACAGTCGCAATGGGCTGCTAGTGCCCCAGTCGCATCTTTATAATGAGAATATTGTCGCAGTCGCAACTTTATTATGACAAAATTGTCGCAATCTTATCTTTAAAAAATTGTTGCGACTTTACAATGGGGAAATTGTAGCGGATTTACTATGGGAATCCGCTATTTGCAAATTCGACAGTCGAATTTGCACCTTAGTGAATAACCCCCAATGTAATGTACCCAGGATCTCTAAGGAGAGATCCGAGTTAAGTAGTTTTGCAGTCCATAACTCTCTTCTTAATTGTATGAAACAGTGATAATCATTCAGCTATGTAGTATCGGATAATTAAAAAAATAATCAATTATTTAGATAAGGTAACTGTGTACATTCATTATAAAGACTTTGTTTTTAAACACTGAGTAGGAATTGTAAGGTCTGGCACCATCTAAATTGATCAATTGGAATTAGAACCTGTTCATGCTGAATCAGTTCCATATTAACCTTCTTAAGTGCAAAATGATTAAAAACACCATGAAATAAATCACAAATCAGTAATAAAATATGCAATGGTGATTCTGATCCCGCTCAGTATTTATTTTAAACCAGTCCAAATTGTTTTATGCAGGATTATTTGGACCCTGGTCCCAAGACAGAGGTATCTTAGTCCCTGTATTACAAGTATCCTATATTATCGGATAAAACTATTTAAAATGATTTTCTCATCAACAGATTGATATGACTGTATAACGTTTTTAAACTCAGGGTGCGTCGTTGCATAATTATGTAAGTTTGGACACAAGTGTACACTAAATATCTTTTAAAATGTACACATGGCTCCTGTAATAAGATATTTCCATGTCCCATCTTAAAAAAAACCAAAATAATCAAAATGACGGACCCTTATTAGCTCTTCTGTCTAAAATAATTCTTTTGTAAATAAAAGGAGCAGATATCTGTACAGAACAGAGTAAGGAACAATAGCAAAGAAGTGAAAATCCGACAAGATACTTACATAAACTAGCAGAGTAAAGATCCACCAAACCAGAAATAAAATGTTCTTCATAGTACAAAGTAAATCAGGGTCACTAAAATGCCTGGGTGATCATTCAGATGCATTAGATCCAAAAGCATAAGGTAGTAGACTTTATGTTTAAAGAGCTGACTTGTTCAATGCAGAGAGAAAGAGAGAGTTTCCCTCTGGTCAGGATAAGAGGATCTGGCTTGGAATGCTTTTAGGAAAAGAGACGACCAAGCAGGGATCCAGTGAGTGCAAGGCGCCTGTCAGAATGACTTGGATAAGCTTAACAGCACATTGACAGATTCATACAATGACCTGCTGCCTTCTGAGTAGCACGAGAGGAAACCAGCTTGGCTCGTTTCCCTCTGTTGTCCCTGACTCACATCACTTGGTATCACTTAGTGAAGTTACAGGCGCAGGCTCCTTTGTAAGAAGTCAATCCTTTAACATGTAATATTATAATGAACAAGGGGGGCAGCCATGGAACTAACAGGAAAGGATCCTGCACAGAAGAACTGCCTTGACGCTCTATCACAAGAGAGAGCATTAAATGTAATTCACGGTGTTTATACCGGTTTTAGGGGGTTATTCACTAAAGTACGAATTTTTGCGTATACGTGTGAAATCACCAGATAAAGACAGTTGCAATAGGCTGCTACTGTCATAGTTGCATCTTTATAATGAGAATATTGTCGCAGTCGCGACTTTATTATGGGAAAATTGTCGCAATCTTAACATTAAAAAATTGTTGCAACTTTACAATGGGGAAATTGTAGCAGATTTGCTATGGGAATCCGCTGTTTGTGAATTCGACAGTCAAATTCTCACCTTAGTGAATAACCCCCATAAAGTGTGGGGTGATGGAACAAATGACGTCCAATCAGGTTCAACCTTCACAAAAGCCCCTTTGGTTAAAATGGTACATTTTATTTTGACATTTTCCTGTATGTGTATTTGTAAAAGACCCTCACCTCAATAAATACTTAGGGGGTCAGGGGCCTAAGGACAAGGTGAAAATATAAATATTGTACTTTATTCTTAATTAACTATTTATGCTTATATATATATATATATATATATATATATATATATATATATATATATATATATATATCTTTATTTACTTATTTATGTATTTATAGACCAGTGTCCCAGCACATTATTACTGCTCATGTCACCCTTCTATGTGTTTATGTAAGTCTTCCTCTCACTTAGATTGTAAGCTCTATGGGGCAGGAACCTCCATCCTCTTGTGTCAATCACAACCTGGCACTTAAAGTGATTTCACGCTTGTAAGTTATTCAGTTGTAATGTTTAATGCACTTTTCCCATGTCTGTATTACATTTTGTATTGCTGAACTGTACAGCGCTGAGTAAATTTGTGGCGCTTTATAAATAAAATTATACATACAGACATCGGGGTATAAGGAAGTGTCAGTCACTGATCTCCTTTCACCCTTCCCCCAAGCTAGTGGGTAAGTGGTTGGTCAGTCAGTATTCACTCTCCTTGACTAGTAACAATCCCCTCTTTTCCACTGAGAAACATGTTAAGGAAATAAATAGGGGTCTGAAAAAACTCCTTCTATAGTATATGCCCCCTACCTCCTTGCAGAGTGGAGATGTGGGTCCTCAGGACCCCTGTATGTTTTTGCTTAGTGTCTGTTAAAATCCAACAGGGAAACTGGGTTAAGGAGAAGTAGTTAGGGTCTGACGGGGATCTTCTGCAGCAGGTGCTGTCACCCCCTAGAGCAAGCTGGGAGTCACAGGGATCCCTGCATACCATTTTGACACATTATTTAAGTTGGCTAAATCAGTTGCCGCATTATCAGCTGCGAACTGTCCACTAGTGGGAAAGAAGATTGTGAGTTTTTTAAAATCCCTTCTTTGTTTTTTTTCTTGGCTTATTCATTCTGTGTGTGGTTTTTTGTTTTTGGTTCTTTGGATACTTTGTTGATCATTTGGCTTTTGAATTGTCTGCTGGTTTTCATTTCGGAGGTAGAGTTTTCCATAGGAAATAATGGTTTATGGCTGGAATGGAAAGTAGTATTAAGCTGGGGTTATAGTGATAGGGCAAAATAGGGAAGCTAGTGGGTGATAAATGTTGGTCAAATCAGTAACATGCTAAATGTCTTAGAGGAAAAAAATTATAAATAGGCAAATTTGCCACTCTTTAACTGCTTCACCCCTTTATTAATATGCCCCCTATAGGTGTGTGTTTCTGTGTGGGTTTGTGGTACTGAATGTTTATGGTGTATAAGCAGATAGACGTGTTTTTATGACTAAGGGAGTAATTCAGGAAAGTGCAAACTTACCTGGTGATCCTTCGATTCACCTCGCTGAGACTGGTATGCGCTCCCTTCTCTCCTGCACGCGGAGATCAGCGAACACTTTGGGGGTTATTCAGGAAGCTCCGAAGTGAGGCGAACACTACGCTCCTCACTTTGGAGCTTCCTGAATAACCCCCTTTAAAGGTACATCGCCTCACTTCGCGACCACTCAAGTCGCCTCGCGAGACTGTAATACCTTTACAGCGTTTGCTGATCTCTGCATGCAAGGAGAGAAGTACCAGTCTCGGCGAGGTGAATCGAAGGATCGCCAGGTAAGTTCGTACTTAGCTGAATTACCTCCTTAAGTGTTTCTTTTGTGTAAGAATGTGTGTGTTTGCACACAGTGTTTGTGATTCTGACTGAGAACTATCCAATACAAATCTACCATACAGGTAGATTTAAGGCTATTTAAATACCTTACTTATTTTCACAGCTGTACCGGCAAAGTGGAAGGACCCTTCTCTTTGAAGATCCTGAAGAAGTTCTTCATATTTAGTAGTGGATTGCAGTAGTATGTTAAAGACTCATTGGAATATTCTGAATCGAGCAAAGAGATGATGGCCTGTTCTTCCATGGACTATTTTCTAAAAGAAAACGCCTTTTCATAGACTACTTTGCGGGTGAATGAGGATCAAGCCTATTGCTGAAAACTTGGGCTCATTCAGGAGCTGGGTCAGAGGGGAAGACATCACAGCAGGTATTCATTTATTTATTTATTTTTACATTTATTTTACAGGTTAGGGGAGGCACTAGTCAGAAAGGACTTTTTGGTAGAGACAGTGCCGGCTCTGCCTTTAGGCAGAGTAGGCAAATGCTAGGGGCGCCGCCTGCCTATGGGGGCGCCCTAGCATTTGCCTACCCTGCCTAATGGCAGAGCCGGCACTGTGTGGTTTGTGTCGCGGGGGGGCGGTGGGAGGTGGGAGGCACCGGGGGAGGGCACAGAGTCGGCTCTGGGTAGAGAAATGGGTAACATTTATTTTTTTTCTTTCAGACCCCCCTACATCAACCCCATTACCACAAGAAGATGATGTTCCGTAGCACTATTTGTGGGCAAACATAACTTGAGGACTTTAAAACAACTTGAGCCATTTAGGATTGCCAAAGACGGAGGAATCCACACTCACCTTCAAATCCAAATAATGTGGTGCAAGCCCTCACATGAGCAAGGCCACGACTCACAAAAAGATGCAGATACAAAAAAGAAATTAAGGTTTGCACTCACAATTTATTGATGTTTAACCAAACTTTTTACTGATTAATATTAAGCAGTATGTGACAACAACATTTCAGGGGTGGGCAACAATGAAGGGAGGCTGTTGTCCCCCCCCAAAATGTTGTCACATACTGCTTAATATGAGTCAGTAAAAAGTTTGATTTATTTTTTATTTCTTAGGTTTAAGACCTTCACTTCAATACTTGCAGGTTGAGGTTGTCACCTCAGATCTCACATCCCACACAGAAGTAGCAAGTGTGAGGATGAGATAGATTTGTTTGTAGGGAACCCCGCCCCATTTTAAATTGTGGTCTTGGGCACCTTAATTTGGGACAGGAGCTCCTGTTCTTTTTTTAGGTCTGCCACCCCACCACCACCATTGGGTTGACAAAAAGAGAAGGAGGTAAATCACTGATCCATTCTAGGGAACTGTCTCTGGCCCTCGATTGGCTAAGAGGTGAGGGTCAGTATTCAGACTTTTACCTTTATCCCACTGGGTGATCGGGGTCGGGGACGAAGGTTATATGGACCCCCTTCCAAGGGGAAATGCAACAACACTTTAAGTATTTATCATGTGTAAAGTGACAATACGCCCATGATGTGGTGTAAATTTGCAGACTTCGCTAAATGAAAGATGCAAACTGTGGCTTACATTCTGCAGCATTTACCTAAAAATACTTATAAAATGTAGTGATCAAGTGCAAAAATGAGCTAGGAACTCAATGTTTTTGAAATGAATGTTAATGCAACTATGCTTGCTTGCCTAGTTTCCATCAATGTCTTCGCTTCTTTGAGGTTCTTTCTACCAATTTAGATAATTAGCTGTGGGCATCGTTATGAATCAGATGCAGTGATGGCTTTTAAAGAAGCAAGGCCTACTGTATTAGGTTGCCATTGCTAACCAATCACATTACTCATTGTTTAAAGGTTCAGTTCATTTGTTTACTGTCGAGCAGTTACAGTTATAACACCCAATGTTCATGAACTCAGTATATTTACTCAGAGACCAGATGCTCACCAATTACACAGTTCTCTAGTAATAGGTATTTTGATGTAGGTATGCTGATGTAGACGTGGAAACTAGAGTTAAGAAGCATAAAGGTCTATTCATAAACATATGTGCAAAAATCAAGCAGTTAATTGTCCCCAACATCACAAAACTGATCAAAATTAATCAATGATTGGTTGTCCTGGGTTAAAACACCAATGCAAGCTTTTGCCTGTGTTTTTAATGACCAAATATACTTTTTCAGATAAAATTTATAAAGCTCGAGAAAGTCCATTAATTTTTTTTATCAATGTAAAAAACAGGTGCCTGATTGAAAGATATTGATCAATACTTTTTGAACGATTTTACCAATTGAAACTTTTCGATCGAGGTTTTTCGATTGAATTTTTCAATGGAAAGGTAGTCAGACTTTACATTAGTAGTATGACTACCATACCATCAAAAAATCCAGTTTCGAAAAACTCAATTCAAAATTTTTTTTATCAGTAAAATTGATCGAAAAGTATGTTTTTTACATCGATTAAAAAAAAAGGTCAAAATCGAGCTTTATAAATTTAACCCATTTATCTGCTTTATGGTTCTTGCACTTAAGTTAAAAATTTGTGCCAAGTGCACATAGGGTGAAAGCTGAGTACTGGGTATCTGGGTATCGACACTGGCATGTGAGTAAGCTTTGTGTTTGGCGTATAGTTAGTTTATTTGGATGGTACAGGAGTTAATATTACTCCAGGGTGTGATTTCACACATTTTACAAGAGCATATGTTACAGAAATGTGATTTGGGGGCTAAGAGCAGCAGTAGAATTATGAGAGTCAATGAGGTAATTGGGTATTCTTTTCATTTGGGTTCTATAATTAAGTATTATAATTCGATGATTAAAGGTGTTACTGGTAGAGAAATAGATTATAACAAGCCTTTTAGCTTTTTTTCCCTCGTGTGGAAGAGAAAAGGAATAAAAGTGCAAAGACAATGCAGCAATGAGATAGGTATTCAGCTATAACTGTAGGTCCATGGAGTATTCCATTAGTTACCTGGACATCAAATGAATAGAAGGTTTTAAATAGCTAATTACTGGATAAAGATCACGGGATGATGGTGTCTCATAATTAAACGCGTGAGGGAGAGAAGTCAGTTCCGCAGTAGTAATCTACTTTACTTATGCTTTAATGGACCCTGACATCAATTTTTTAGATTTTGGGAATGTATATTATTTAATTAATTATGGTACTTGTGGAGGGGAAAAAAGTTAAATTTTATTAATGTATTCTAATAATTATAGAGCCCAAAAGAAATAGAGAGGCCAATTATCTCAGCAGTTCTCATTATCCTACTGCTATCCTTAGCCATCAAATCACATTTCTGTAATGTTTGCTCTTGTATAATATGTAAATTATCGCCCTTGGGTAATAATAACTCCTGTACCAAACAAATACAAATATGAAATGCAATAAATGACTATATAAGAAAAGAATTATAATTACCTGCTTTGTTGTCTTCTCCATTAAACCAGTCGTGAGTGCGACATCTCCCTACCTTTATTCTTACGCCCCCATGGATAAAGACGCAAAAAAAGCGATAGCAATAAAATGCTATTCTCAAATGTAAAAAAAGTAAATATTTTACCTATATTCACTTTATTGCTGCTACTGTACATTTTTAAGGTTTTACCATGAAAATAATGAAAGTGGTCATATACTATACTAGCAAATTAAAGTATGAGGTCATAGTATAAAGGTTGAAGTACAAGGTGTGAGTACAAGTTGAATTATAAGTACAAATTTAATATATAAGTATAAATTTAAAGGACAAGGAATTGAATTATGAGCAGAAGTGACATAGGTTTATGGTACGAGTGTTAGAGATCCATGGTACAAGCAATTGATATTTACGAGTGATCATGGTTCATAGTACTGCACTCTTTTTTTGGAACATTTTCTTCAATGGAAACTAAACACAGAAAGCAGATTACTGTCAGTTTGCAACACACAGATTTTTATATGTTGTGCAAGAATCGATTAGTTATGCAAGAATCGATTAGTTATGCAATTGTAATAGAGAAAACTGCAGCATTATGGGTAAGAGAATTGAGCCTACTGAGATTCCATGCTCACTGAAGTGCCAGTGTTTGGAGCATGCTCTTTGATGCATTTGCAGAACAATGTATTTAGGGCTTAAACAAGCAAAGATGTATTTAGGCTTAAACAAGCAAAGATAGTGAAGCAAAGGATCCTGGGAACTGGAACTTTCTAGCAGTATGACAATTAAGTAATCTTGTACCCTGCTGTGAAGAAGGAATCAGTTCAGTTGTGCACCTCTTAGTGTTTCCTATTGTGGATAGGAAAAAGAATCCTGGTCCCACACAGCTGCTGGAGTTTTAAAGGTCGCTGTTTTAAATGCATCCACCCATATGCATGTCTATAAATGTATATTGACAAAAAGCAGTGCAAACCAACATGTAGTGTAACTACTGTGCCATTTATTAATGCATAGTATGTTATTTAGAGCATAGTGCAGAACGCCCAAAGCATGTCATGACGCACTAAAAAAATGGCACAATCTGCAAAATCTTGTGCAAAAAGAAGCCGAAATGATTGTCTATTCTATTACGTAGACAAAATGTGGATGGCATGCAGGGACTACGGCGTTTTGGCATTGTGGAAATATGATGAGCATTTCTGCCAACAGAATGTCTGCATGCCCCAATATGAGGTGGGATCATAAGGAAATTCATCTCTGGTTGCAATTAATGGGCCCTCAAAGGACCTACACCTTTCTAGGGGCGTTGGCAGGCATGGAACCTCAACATCTATAACCGGTGCAAAGAGAGGGTTCTGCTTTGCGTTTAACGAGGGTCAGTACAAATGGAGGAATTCCTGTAGACTTAGGCATGAGTGCTATAGATGTGGGTGAGCCCATTCACTTGTAAAATGTTTTTAAAAAGGCAAAAGGCAAGGGAGGCAGATCTACAGACACAGTGCAAAAAGGGGTGATCCCCAATAAGGCTTGACGCAAGTGTTTGTACACACTACACAGCTCAAAAGCTTTCTCCTTGAGTTTGGAAACAATGTATAATGTTGTTAGTTTGTGAACAAGAACTTTATTTTGTTTTTGAAAAGGAAGGAATTGCCACTTTACCCGCTTGCATGGGGGAGCCTCAACTGTATTCAAATTTTAATTCTCCCCCTGGATCAACATGGTTTCCAAAAGTTTTAACTCAATATATTTTTTTCCATCTTACTTTATTACTATGTATACTTAGACCCTGATAAAGCTGACAATAAGCTGAAAATAAACTTTGAAGTACAAAACAGGTATCAGGAGGTACGAAGTGTTTAACTTTATGGAATGCTAGCATGTATTGTACTAAGTGTCAGAAGAAACCCTAAATATCTTATTTATATATCTTCTGTTTGTCTAGAGGTTTGGCCCACATAGATTTGGCCACAAATACCTCAATTTGTAACATATTAAGGAACAGAAGGGGTATACTAAGCAGTTTGCGCAACATCAGGTCAGTCAGCTTAGATGGCGAGTATTAGAAGCGGTTAGCACATCCACTAGGGGATATCAGAAGAATGCTACTACAAAGACATATTGGATAGAAAGACTAGATGCCGTGTATCGAAAAGCTATGAATGAAAAATGGAGCATTAAATCATTCCTTTGAATGGCATATTCACCTTGTTTTTCTTTTCCTTCTTACAGATTCTGGTTCTAATGCTCTTGACTGTAGTTCCTCTGAGAATTCCCTGTTAATGATAGCTGTATATATACATACACATATATATATACTGTATACTGTGTATATACGTATATAATATGTATACACAACTGTATATAACTGTATTTTGCATCTTGTATATGCTGTTGATATACCTTGTGGTAGGTTGTTGCTATTTATTAATGGAAAATCATCTTATTGTTATTTGGTAATATACTGTGTTCTGTGAAAGTATATTACTTCTATGCATCCTATTAATGCTTAATTACGATTAGGTTAATCCTCTATACTGGCTGGGATTAGCCCTTAGCAGGCCAGTTTTGGTGTATCAACAATGGTGTTTGGTTTCTGTGCCTTAAAACCTTTGGCAATACAGTAGCTATGTCACATTCACTTCACCGGAACACTGGAGGAGGGACCATCATATAGACCAGGGGTCTCAAACTCAATTTACCCGGGGGCCACTGGAGGTAGAGTCTGGGTGAGGCTGGGCCGCATCAGGTTTTCCACAAGAAAACAACAGACTAAAAACAATACATGGCCCTGCGAGGCAATCAGCGACTTTGTGGGGGTAATATGCTGCTATGCTGGGTGATTTGCATCTGTTGGGGAAATTAGCACCTTTGTGGGGCAACGTGCAGCTCTGCAGGGCAACATGCGGCTCTGCAGGGCAATATGCAGCTTTATGGGCTACTAGGGCATCTGTGATTTTTTTTATTATTGCGATAATTGGG
>WMED01027237.1:0-10664 GCA_019650415.1 Pipa parva | reverse complement strand
CCAGGTACAGCTCAGTATTGAATTAGAGCTATGAAGCTGTATTTTCTTTGCTCTGCAGGAAGCATTTGTAAATAATATCTGGTTAAAGTAATGATCTGATCTGCACATTAAAAAGGCTTATTCATGAAAGTGTGAATTCCCAGGTGTAGAAAATTCATATTTTGCTATGCTTGTTGAATTTGGAGCAATACACCTTGCTGAATTTGCTATTTTAATGCAACCCGACATTTTGTAAATAGTCAAAAGTCACATGCATGCGCAAAGTAATGCAAAAAGGTGAGTGAATTTGTAACCGTCATAAAATGTCAAATTGGATGTAAATTCTCCACATCATTGTTTGCTGGATACTTCCAAAGTTGTGGAAGTGGTGAATAGACATAAATTCATACATTTACATGATTATTCGCACTTTGATGATTAACTATCAAAGTGTGGAGATGAAGCTGCAGATAACCATGTTTTAAGAAGATAAATAAATTACAAATTATCCATACAGCCTGCATGTTTTATAGATTTTTCTCTGATAAA
Organism: Pipa parva; assembly: GCA_019650415.1. Taxonomy (NCBI): domain Eukaryota; kingdom Metazoa; phylum Chordata; class Amphibia; order Anura; family Pipidae; genus Pipa; species Pipa parva. Next base: position 10,136 of record WMED01027237.1, on the reverse strand, counting down.
ATGATGAACTGGTAAAACCATGCCTTTAAAACTAATATGTATAAAATACACATAATGCAGGGCTGATGGGACATTAGCTCATTGTATAACTGGACTGAAAACCTTTGCAGTCTATAGTGTATAGAGCATATTAGTAACAAGTTTTGCAGTGTGGTGGAGGGGGTGGTTAATTTCTGATAAATACATCATATGAAATTGCAGCTGTCTTTCACATAATCCAAATTCCACAATGCAGTGATATGGGCTATAAGTTAGATTTATTTACCAATTGTAACAATATTTTTAAGTCAAACTGTTTTTCCCCAGTCCCTTAGAAGTACAGGCTTGGTCACTGACCAAGGAAAGAGGTGTATACAGAGAATAAAGATGTCTGCCTCCAGTGGCAACTTTACAGGCATTAGTATTCACTTGCTGTTAGGCTGTAGCACTAATGAGCTGTTATAATAAGCCCTCTACATAAGGCACATCATTTTTAGCCTAAGTTTTTCTGAGGCTTTAGTTCCCCTTTAAAATCATAATGGAATTATACAGTGCCTGAATTGAATTTGCATTTATATTCTTTATTAAGTTACCTTAATCACATGTTTCATTTTCAAAGAATGCATAAATATTGAAATCTGAACCTTAGCTTCCTTGTCCAATAATGGACACACTCTTCCGACCACCAACAATTTTTTATTTTCAGACTTTTCAAACAAGCACATAAATAACTTTTCCCCCTTGTGCGGACAGACTGTTACTGCTGGGTTTTTTTTCTTTTTGGAATTTTCATACTTGTCAATTGGATTAGACAAACTGTGCATTGTTATTACTTGTTCTTTTTAAGTGAAGATACAATCAAACAAACTATACAGGTATAAAAGATTGATGCAGACAATACACATGGATCAGAAATATATTCCTCTGCTGAAGGGGCAGTGCAACAGGTATAGATATTGCGGGTCTGATGTTGATGCATCAAGAAAACATGAACACTTAACAGTAGATTCTCTGTACTGGAGATTTGCTTGTAAAACAACAATCTGTGAGATACGCTGTATAAGGTATTTACTGCTACTGTACAAGTCGCTTTTCTACTTGGGGAAAGTCTCCTGATTTGTATAGATTCTGAATTCAATTTAAATTAGAGCAAAAGCAACACAAACTTATGAAAAATGGATATTTATATTTACCGTTTAATGACCTCCTTTTGCTTTCGTCGCTTTTCATTCTTTTCTTTCAAGTAGGCCAGGTTAGTCTCATTTCTCATGCGGTCATTCTCCCTAGCAATATCGGAAGCATTTTGTATCACCAAACCATCGTAGGCTTTCAGTCCCATGTCTTCAATGTACTGAAGAAACGTGCCCAAAGTGTCGTCTGCTGGGTTCGAGTTCATCATCTTGCAGAAGATAATTTAAAAAGTCAACAGCTTGTCCTGTAGATTAAACAAACATGTAGTAACTGATCTTTCAGTCTCTGTCCAACTTGATGGGTGCACATAAAGGAATAGTGAAGCTCATTTCTGTTTATTTTCTCCTTCTTTTTTATATTTTTTCACTGACTTAGAGAAATTATATAATCCCAAATTAACATATATAGATATAAAAAATTTTATGACACTGAATTAGCCACATGCAAAACTCAACTTACTTAGATGTATTGCAATTTATTTTTTTTAAAAAACATACTTTTAATACAGCTTAGATTAACAGAATCCATCTCGTTTTTATGACCAACTGAATTGCTTTGAATATTGAGTGCACTTGCAGCTGACTGAGCATAGACATGGCAACTCAAATTAGATGCAAGCAAACTGTCTCAGCAGCCACATTCTAAGATAGATAACAAGCTCCCATATGACAGCCTTTGTGGATTGTAGGTTCCATGAATGGGTGGGTCTGTGTGGTTCAACCATGGTTCTACCAAGAATAATAACCCAGTAGCACCAAAATATGAGCAGGTCCCTACTAATCGCAGTTCCATTGAGCATCTTTATAGGAAAGTTTTTATGTGGCTTATGAAGGAAGGGGTTTAAGAGTTTTAAGCTGGAAGAACCTATTCAGGTGACCGAGGCTATAGGAGAGTCCATAGTTGAAAGAGGGGAGGATCGGTGGCAAGTTTTAAGGAATGATTGTATAAGTTTGTTAAGATAATCAGCTAAAACTGATCAGCATTCATAGGGGTGATAAGCGTTTGCAAAATATACTTACTAATGAACAAAATATTTTTCTGACCTTTTCATCTGCAGTACAGCTCATTGTGAAACAAAGCTGTAGCTGTTTTAAATGTAAAGTGGAATTAAGAAATTAGAAGAAAGGGACTTCCAACTGAAGAGAGTTCCTAAACACTGCAGGAAACCTTGTGTATGTTTTAACAGGTCAAGAAAGGGTCATAATTTAATACTGACCTGGTATCTATTAATCAGCGGATGTAGAGGTTAAAAATGCAATAATTACAAACACATTGTTGAGATGTGGGATGTCAAGTGCACAGCTCCCTATTCATATAAACAGAGTTAAAAAGCTGTAAGGAAACTTTTATTAAAGACTCTTCCCAAGAGAATTTCCTTACAGCTTTCTGCCTCTTCTGTGTTATAATACACAAATTTACAAAAAATGACTTCAGCAAACAGAACAAACATCAGCTATACAAATTGCCATTCTTATTTTAAATCCTATCGGGATTTTACCTGTCAACATACTCTATGCCACATACAAACATTAATCATCACGGCCACCCCCATAATGCATTTATTTCATCATGCAATGCTCATAAATGACAGCCATTTCTTTCATCTTTTAGTCTTGTACAAGGCAATTACTCCACATGCAGTAACATATGGCAAACAGACCGGTTTTAAGAGCAGCATGTTCATAACATCTTCATGATAAGCAGCAAAAACCCGTTTACACATTCCCAGTAAACATTATATAATGGATTTAAATAATACTCAATATTAGATTTAAGTATACCAAGTGTAGTTATGTCGTGTATACAAAATTCCACAAGTTTTTGTGAATGTTGAAGTGGTTAAATAATTGAAACGTATTTATTAAAGTATAAAATGCTAATACGGGCAAAAAGTAGCAATGGTGCATGCGCTTTCTCTGCTGTATTTTTATTTGCCAGTGGTCCCTTTAATAAAAATAAAACGGTCTGACAAGCTTTACCAGTTTAATGAACGCCTACAAACCACAGAAAACCTAATATTAATGTAGAAGAAAGTATCATTAATGGAATGTTGTATGGTACAGTACAGTACATTGTCCTTTATAGGTAATGCCGTATTATGAGGAAATAGGTCTGTCTCACAATCTATTTATACCAAGAACTGTAAGTATTACAAGGGGGCATCCTCTACGTTTAGAAGAAAGAAAGTTTCTGCATCTACATAGAAGGGGATTTTTTACTGTAAGAACAGTGAGGTTATGGAACTCTCTGCCTGAGGAAGTTGTTATGGTTAATTCCATTAAAGAGTTCAAAACTGGTTTGGATGCTTTCCCAGTGTAAGAATATTACAAGTTATGGGTACTAGATAACTGAAGGTGGGACCTTGATCCAGGGAATTACTCTGATCCTTCAGTGTAAGAATATTATAAGTTATGAGTATTAGATAACTGAAGGTGGAACCTTGATCCAGGGAATCATTCTGATTGCCATATTTGGAGTCGGGAAGGAATTTTTTCCCTAATATGAGGATAATTGGCTCTTGCCTCATGGGTTTTTTGCCTTCCTCTGGATCAACATTGCAGGAAAATAGGCTGAACTGGATGGACTTGTGTCTTTTTTCAGCCTTATAATCTATGTTACTATGTTAGGTTATTTATGGGGATATTTACTAAAAGGGAATATCTTTTCCCTGGTAGTTTGATATAGGCGATATTAATATCGAAATTTACTAAACCCTTTTATACTTTTATTTAACTTATACAAGTGTTCACCTGGTTGAGGTTGGCAAAATCCCCTTATTTCCTATGGAGATGGGGCACTACATTTTTTCAAAGTCCTTTGAAGTCAAAATGGAGATATCGGCGATATTGATATAGATATCAAAGGGCTCCATTGAATGTAATGTAAAGTGCAGTGGTATTAATGCTCCAATATGGATCGAATGATCTTAGTAAATTAATTAGAGTTCTGGCAACATTTTACTCAAGGATTCAAAAATATTGCAACCAAACTCCAGTGGGAGTTAGGAATTGTTTGCTATTAGAAGTAATGCAAATTGAAACAGTTGTTGAAATGTATGCTACTATTTAATGGTAACACATTCAGCAACCAAATGTTGATATTGCCTTTTCTTAGGAAAATTCATGAATTTTGCCATATACTGTAAGACTACACCACTGCCTCTAATTACCTGACTTTGATTATAAATGACTTTGCAGTTTCCTGCATCATTGGGGTATGTACTCTAAATAACAAATATGGACAACTGACTACAGCATGCAGTAGGGGAATTGATAAGAAGTAGAGTATATATATATATATATATATATATATATATATATATATATATATATATATGAGAAGTCACTCAATCAAAAGCCTTTGTACTGTAGCTTTGGGTGATATAGGGTGCCCATTCATCTCAAAAGCTGTCAGCATCTTTGTTGTATTAAAGTCTACTCTGTAGTGTCTTTCACATCCCTTGTAACTAATAATATGAAGAATATTAATTAAAGTGAGAATTCGACAGCCATAACAAATGTTTGTCACTTGCTGTCCCTTCGCTTCGACAGGTGCAAATACGTTTTCCTTGTTAACTCAACTCGGATTCTCTTGGCGAATGACAATGTCATTGTATCTTTCTTATATTAATGTCAAAATATTATTAATACAAAGAACTGATTAGGAAGAAGAACATTGTCACTACTTTGTCACATTATTTATCCCCACTACAGTCAATGTATTAAAGTCGCCTACATTGGAAGAAGTGTTATTTACATGATTTTCTAATCAACAGTATTTCTAGTTCATATTGTCATTTGGTTGATATATTTTCATTGTTGTGTGAGTGTACAGTCAACTTACGCCAAACAGGAAGCCTGCCATCAGCCCCCTACTTCACCACTTTGATCTAGCAAAGTCAAAACAAGGGAATTCATGGCAGGACGCCTTGGGAGGTCACTAGTTTGACACAGTGCAGTGATTGCTAAATAGCTGAATTGTGCAAAGAGATGCATAAATCCATGGCTGTCATATACTAGTCGATAATTTACCACATTGCGGAAATAATAGATTCTGCTAAATACATGGAATTGGGGAAGTGTCAAATAAACACTTTACCTGACTATTCACACTTTTATGAATAACCCCCTTAAGTGTTATTTGCACAAAGAAAGATTTTATTTTTCAAAGCACAGGAGAGGAAAGACAAAAGTCTGCAATTATTAGGATTCAAGTCAAAAATGTTCAGATGAGGACACTGTCATTCTAGATCAGGTCTATTGAGGAGAAGGCCATGAGGTCTTGTCCATAAGAAACATTGCATGCACAAATCAAAATGCTTAACATTCATTTTTATTGGAACCAGAATTAACCATCTTATTTCACTAGCTACCATTTGTACCAACTCGTGACTTACACTACCCATCTTCTAATGTAAATAATGTTCCTAGCAAATTATATGGATGAGATTCAGAGTTTATTAAGGAAAGTGAATATTTTGCATGTTTGCAAACTGCAATATGGTGAATTTTGGTAGTGAACTTTGAAGTGCTTTGGAACACTTTTGCATCACTTTTCATGTGCAGGCACAGATAATTCACCTAATTTTCAAGTGTTTTACTTTACCAGATTAAACTGGCAAATTAGGAGATTGACAGCAGGGCTTCCACTGGCCAACTGAATCCAGAGCAGCTGTCATCACATAGGTGACGTCAGCGGCTCCATTTTGGCTAGCAATCCAGACTTGCAGTGACGTCAGCAGCTCCTGATTGGCTAGCAACCTGGAAGCCGGTGACATCAGCGGCTCTGGATTGGCTATCAACCCGGAAACGCTCTCAGAGCTTTCTCTCTACAGCACTTGCCTGCAGACTGTAATGAGCGGTGCTTGCACTGCTCGTTACAGTGAAAGAGCCAGATATGGCCCCTGGACTAGACTATCATTGAGACGCAAAAGTGATGCGAATAGACTTAGAAACCCAAATACTCACTTACATGAATAAGTCCCTCAATTTCTTGTTATCTAAGCTATAATTGTATTGCTATATCTTTATTAATCCAAATAAAGCTATTTGTAGTATGTAAAGAATGCATGTGTGACCAAACTTAAAGGGACACTAAACCCAAATTATGATCAAGGTTAATAAAATACGTATATTGCACAGAAGTTGAAGGGGAACTCTTGTGGTACAGTATCTGCTATAATATGGAATAATAGATATAAACATTTTTTATAATATTTTCTATTTGCAAAACTCTAAAACTAATCATTTGAGAGAATAAACTTCATAACAGACCCTCCCCCACAGTTACCCATAGCTAGTTATATGAGGATGGAACAGCTCTAACAATGACAATAAGATCTGAATACAATTTCAGCCAATAACAGCACTGGAGTAAGTGTGTGCACTCATGGCAGCATATGAAGGTAGAAACAGCAATTCTACATAATGGGAGTTGTGCCTGATCTCACAAAGGTGGCTAATCTGAAATGAATGTGTGTGCTGCTCAAGTCTCAATAAGTAATGGGGTCTGCCAGAAGCAGCTGAGCTTGGATGTGTGTACCTGCTTAGCTGTTACTGTTCAACCACAGCCATTACTCGCTGATATTTATTTCTTTGTACGTAACGCACACCCATGCCCCAGTGCATAGAATTGCCAGTTCTTCCTCCTTCATGTTTGCAGAAGGGAAACACTCACTTATGTTGTGTCATCAAATCACTATCAATGCAAATCATTCATATCACATTGTCACGGTAGCTGTTCCATCTTCATGTCTAGCTGTGAGGTGGGGGGGGGGGGGCAATTCTGAGCTATCATTTCTCACAAATAATTAGTGTTAGATTTTTTTCAAATTAAATGTATTTTATGAAGATGTTTGTTATACCTATTCTCCAACATTATATCAGCTACCATATAATGAGAGTTCCCCTTTAACTTTGCTAGTTGTAGCCTCTTAATTACAATGCAAAAGGATTTGCACAATGCAGGTAAGTATACATACTGTACATGCCTGTTGTATTTTTTCTGAATTGGAAATTCTAATCATCACAATTGATAAGAAGCTGAAATAGAAGTGTCACAGTAATGCCTTGATGTATGCAGTATTTATCAATTATTTTACATACTACAGTAGCTTTCTTGGGTACATCCACAAGCATTAACAGAAATGAACCAACAACACATAAGATAATTAGATTATATGATACTTATATAATGTTAAAAAGAAAACTATAATCTCCCAAATATTATTTCTTTAAATGGTGTGCATATGTGTGCATGTGTTCAGTTTTCAAATTTGGAGGTTATTCACTAAAGTCCAAATTGTTGCGTATAGATACTAATTCGCCAGATAAAGACAGTCGCAATAGGCTGCTACTGTCGCAGTCGCATCTTTATAATGAGAATATTGTCGCAGTCGCGACTTTATTATGGGAAAATTGTTGCAATAATAACATAAAAAAATTGTTGTGACTTTACAATGGGGAAATTGTCATGGATTTGTTATGGGAATCCACTGTTGTTTCGAACCTTAGTGAATAACCCCCTTGGTTGGATTTCTATACACCCTTTTATGTAACAAAACAATGTGATATTCAAATTATTTCTAAATCCCCATATTTATTACAGTTCACAACTCTGGGGCTATAGAAAAGCACCTGCGAGATTCATTTCCTCTGCAAATCAACATCATTCATAGAATGGAGCAAACAGCAAAGGGGTTTTCCATTTCATTTTGGGTTTATTAAACCAGAAAAAAAAAAGAAATGAAATTGCTATTTGGACTGGCATGGTTATTCCTATGCAGTCATTTTAAAAATGACATGTTTGAGGTTGTATTTTTGATTTTTAATTATTTTGAGAGGTTTTTTTTTCCGTTGTAGCCAATTTTCCATTACTAGAAAATAATTTATATAGTACTTTATGGATTTTTTAAAATGGTAAATATTTATTCCATTTTATAATAATACTAATGTTATATAAATATATATACTGTATACAAAGTATATGGAACTCCTTTATATAATCCCCTGTCTGATTGATACACCCCTTATTCATTAAAGTCTGAACAGTCGCATAAATACCTGAATACGCATTCATTCGCCACTTCCCTATATTCAGGTATTCAGCAATGTTTGCCATGAGGTTACTGTGTGACCGATTTGGGTGCTTATGATATGTTTAAGGTGCTTTCCAAAAGAATCAGGTTAATATGTGGTAGAGAGCGTACTTCAAAGGGTGCTTTCCATAATACCAACAAAGAAAACGTGAAGCTGCATACCACAGGCTGTGCTAATTATACTTTTACTCTTATGATTTTTAATGTGTAATTATGAAATTATGCATTCAGCACCCATTTTAGTTAGTTGTTAACATGCATTTCAGAAAAGGCCAACCATCTAATTATCTTTTACGTCTAAAGCACAGCAAAAGCATTGTTACTGAAAAATGGCTTGCATGCCAAGGTACAATAACACGATAAACAAATAATACAACATGTAGCATTGTGTGAACACAGAGAAAAACATTCCAGGTGCAATTAATTCACAAACTCTTATCATATTACAATATGCGTACTGTAGTTGCTTTTTGGGTGTTCTTTGGGTGTTTTTTTCTGAGTTATTAGTATTTTTCCATGACCTAAACATTAGCAAACCTCCTAGTTTAAAAAAGTGTTACAGATGTTGCAACATACCCTATGAACGAAAAGTAAGTCCTTTGGTTCCTAACCAAAAGTTTGCTTGCTGTATTATAGAGCATATACTGTAAATATCACTGATGCCAGGACTTGCAGTTAAACAGACAAGCTCTGTATCTTATCAAGCCCAAATACACACCCCAACCCATTTCAGAAACCCAGATTAGGTTTCTTTTATTCACCCCTCTTCTTTAATCTCATTGCAGAAGCAATTCATTCTAAAGACACAGACATGTTCACAGTATGATAATATTCCTTCCAGCAAAGTCAAGGCGTCCTACTTCTGTTTTGTTTTCATTTAATATTGCATAATAAATGCCATAAGTCAACTGTGATAAGGCTAAAAGAACAAGGGAGCAGCTTTGTAATATGGACATACCTAGAGTTACTGCAGTTTCAAATATGATATCCCTATCTAACAATATCATAAAATTAATATCTCCAAATGGAATTAAATACTAATATAAAGAAAATCCTAAAGAGCTATTCAGTTTTATCTGCAACCAATGTATTGGGATAAAACTATATCATTTAGAATTTTAGACGAGAGATTTGTTTAATGTATCCTGTCCAAAATAGATATCCTAGATACTACACATTTTCTCACAGCATCAAAACTTTAGATTCTCCTAAACAACACTTCATATAATCACAGTTTTTGTTACCTTTGTCCTTAAATGGAGCTAAGTCAACACAAGTCAACTGGAAAGCTATTACTCTCTCTTTTTCAACTCAACTGAAATGAATAATTTCACACAAGATAAACAATTCTCTAATATTATCTCTTGAATCTAACTGGAGACTGTATTTTTTTTCGCAGCTCTATTATGTCTTAAATCTAGACATTTTTAATGAAATAAAAGATAAGTAAATCTTTGGTGATTTATTAAATTCAACTGAGCATCCAATTGACCTCTTTATGCTTAGCTCACAGAAGGTTTAAGCAAGCCACCTCTGAACTACTAGTATTGTATTTATTGAAGAGAGCACATGTCTTTAATTCAGAATGAAGTTGCCACACACACACATATTGTATTCCTCTACTGTAAATAGACCTAAGCTTTAAGATAGTTTCTGAATGTCATCGAAGCCCGCAACCCTGCTACTATTTAAAGAAAGCTGATTTCAAGCCTGTACAGCAGGACTGGAGATCTAAAGTAGGACTTTCTTAATAGTCCAGTAAAGTCCTGTGATGATTTTAAGGCCAAGGATGAAGTCAAAGCTGGTTTTTAGTCTCTTTTACCCCAGGTGACTATTAATAAAAATGTGGTATGGATCAATTACCTATTCT
>WMED01027236.1:0-10664 GCA_019650415.1 Pipa parva | reverse complement strand
TGAACAGAAAGCCCAATAGTGTAATACTGATAAATAAAATTGATTTATTTGTAACAAAGAGGTACTCACATTGATCCAGATGAAAAGGATTAAAGGGACCCCAAAAGACCATTTATATGCTGATTAATATAGAACATCTGGTAAGTGCAGATCCAGAAGGGGGTGCCAATACTCCCTAGCACAGCACCAGCACCAGTGTTTGTTAAATACTTATAAGCACAAATAGGAGATAAAGACACATCACGACACCATCTCCTAGCTCCAAGAAAAACTTGTCCCACGGCATCACTGTATTGGTATAAACGTACAATTTATACAGCACTTATACTGCACGGCAACATTTTCTAGCAGTATTACACTAGGGGCAATACCTTTGCCCTTTGTATCCTATCATCTTTTCCAGCGCTGCCACCTACCATCCTTCGTATGGGACCTTAGCTTTAACCTTGGTTTCCCTACTAACTCATATTGTCTATGACTTAGTGAGAATTTTATTGTAAGAGAAAACTGTACATTCTATGTGAAAGAGAATGTAACAACATAAATAGTTGCCTTAGGAAATAGAATATTAAACCATTTTCTCTATATTACTTAGTTTTTAAATATTACCCAACTTGAATACCTTCTTCTGTTCCTGTGGATCAGCACATGCTCAAGAGCAGGGGTGGGCAATTAATTTTCCCATGGGGCCACATGAAAAACTGGAATGGTATTAGAGGGCCAGAATAATATACTTAACTTGCTGGCACCTATGGCAATTGGCCACCCCCCCCCATTTTTGCATTCTCACGCAGAACGGTCAGAAATAGTTAAAGGACTGGATGTAGCCCATGGGCTGCACAATGCCCAGGTCTGTTCAAGAGAATCCCTGCTGCAAGAAAACAACTGTAACATTTTTCCACACAACAATCACAAAATTTTCTTTTATACCACAAAGGAATTTACAACAACTGGAACAATCTTTAAATGTTACTTAAATAATGCCCTGGGTAAAGATTTCTTCAAGAGCAAAAAATAAAACAGAAAAATAATTCAGGAGAAAAAGCAGAAAAGCAAAAATGAAAACAGCCCTAAAATATTTAAAAAAAAAAAAAATGTTGATTTTCATTCAATTACGACATATTATAATATGTTTATGACATGGATTCCTTTCAACAACAGCAATACCAATCCAGATTTTTCTTTCATTTCAGACTGACTCTAATGGCTGTTTCACTGAGGTGGTCAAAACTAAGGTCTTCCAGATGAGGCGCACAGGTTATGAGATGAAAATTAAAGCATCAGCCAAAATAAAGGAGGATGGGACAGGTGAGATGAATGGAATGGAGATGGAGAAAGATTAATTAATGGGAATCAATGTCATATGTTGAGTTTACATTAAAGACAGAGGAATATGGGTTGAGGTAGAACTAGGTTGAGAGTTTATGATAGGATGGTGGTTGAAGGTAAGTGAAATCTAAATGTGACTCAACAGAATGTGAAGCCAGCATGTGATTGTAAAATGTAGGGTTACTTACACAATGCACAGACTTGCTCATAAATCATGAGTGTGCCCCACATCAGACAATCTGGTAGTTATTTAAACTCACAGTTACATGGAACAATTATTCTAAACAGAATCCAACTATTTCATAGAAGCAATAGCTCTTCGATGACTAGCATGAAATCCGTAAATTGCTCTTCAGAGAAATTGCACATTATTTCCCTCTCCAAAGAAGGAGGTTAACCATCAATCAGTTATTTCTTATCTCAAAATGAATTTGTGATAGTTCACACATTGCATAGCAAGTTGTCATCTATTGACTTCTGAGCATTGCCAGGCGAATAATAGAGATGCCTTATTGTAGCCAATCTGTCATAAATACATGAATTAAATCGAAAGGTTGTCAGTTTCACATAGATCTGTTTAAAGGAGACAATGCCACAATAACTAACTCTTTCTACATTAATGATGATACACTGGAAATATGCATGAATTATCATAAAAAGGACATTGGTTGTATAACCATAGAATAGTACAAGTACAGTAGTATAAATTCATTTAATTCCAATGCAAGATATTTCCTAGCTCCTGCTGCCATTTGGTCACCACATATTTTAATATTTTTGAGTAAATTGTCACGAGAATATTAACAAGAATCCTGCCTTAAGTTCCCTAATTCACCACTTTGTTTGGTGAAGTCAAATCTGTGTATTCATGCAGGTACGTTTTGGCGATTTGTCACTTGTCACATGCATGATGAATTTATTAATTACCTAATACCCTAATTTGCAGAAATTTACAGTGAATAGATTGTAATTATGTAAATTGCCAGGATGTCACTGTCTAAGAATTTGCCACAGAAAATAACAATCTTTGCTAAAATGGTAAATTATGCATTTTTGCACATTCTGCAATTTGCCTCCAAATGGCCATTAAGTTTTGTAAAACTGTAATGAAACTTTCTGTTAGATCCACACATTGTCATGTGACACAAATTCAAAGTTTTAGGCACTTGCCTCTGGGCATGATAGAGGCAAGTCTTCACTGAGATGCCTGCAACTTATACACATTAAAAGGGCACTTGAGAACTGTGGTCAATGTCAATGAGTCAGAAACAAATAATATGAGTAATGTTTCTCCATCTCTCACTCTTACAGGTGTGGAATTGACTGGGGAGGGTTCTTCAGAGATTAAGAGCACCCTTGCAATGGTATCATTTCAGCAATTAGATTCCGACTATAGAAGAGGCATCCCTTTGTATGGACAGGTGAGCAGATATTATAAAAGGGGGGCTAAATTCACAGCCTATGCTTAGATAACCCCCACACACACCTTTGGCTTATCGGCTTACCTTCTGGCTGCCAGAGTCCTCTGTTTCATACTGATAAAATGAAAACCAGCAGTAAACACAACAGAGTTCCATATTATTATTATTATTTATATATTATTTATTAACCCTTCTGATAACTGTATTTAAACAAAGGCTTTGTGATGTCACCCTTGATTTTCTTTCATAGGTGTTACTGGAAGATGCAGCTAGAAGACCAATGAGCAAAGAGGAAGTGGTGATTTATATAGGTTTCGGTGGCACCAATTACACTTACACAACTGGGGAAGATGGAAAAGCAGACTTTGCCATTGATACCAGCTCTTTCTCTCAGTCTTCTCTTTACATTAGGGTGAGACCTTAATTACTCTTACTTGGGAACATGAGATGATTTTTTTTCATTGTTTAAATGCTAATTATCTATATCCATTACACACTAATTTATTTCCTCCACTGGGAAGTCTCTGTGAAGATTTTAATGTGTACTTTTTCTGCTCCAGGCCAGTTACAAGACCGGACAATACTGTTCAGGACACAGGTGGCTGACTGCATCATATCTGGAGGATTCTAGGAACATTAACCACTTCTATTCTAGAAGCAAAAGTTACTTGAAAGTCCAGCCCATATACAGGACCCTAAAGTGCCAATTAGTAGAGAGTATCAAAGTACATTATATTCTGTCTCAAGAGGGTGTTGGAGAAGCAAAAAATGCAGCTTTTCACTTCTTGGTGAGAACATCTTAAATTTCCATCCTGTGTAGATTGTAGTTCCATCAGATATTGTTGTGGCCAGGAGTGTTTACCAGGGATATAGAAGTACTGACTTTTCTAGGATCTGATAGGAACTAACCATAAGTGTGTGCAGGCCATTTCATTAGGGAGTGCCCCCAAAGAAAAATTTCTTAAAGGTAAAGTTTGTCCCTGCCCCCCTCCTTGCTGACCCCCTTCCTGCTGCTTTCCTTCCCTGCTGTTAAAGGTGCCTGCACTTTAGGGTGTGCCTGGGCACACCAGGCACACCCCGTGCACACGCCTATAGAACTAATAATATGTTCTTGCACCCTGATATCCCTATGCTTATTAAAGCAAACAGGTAATAAGTAACCAGAAAATTTCTGTATGTACAAGAAATTTTCAACAGATGCTGAGCAAAATTTCAGAGTTTCTTAACTATTACAAAGGGAAAAAACAATGCTTTGTCGATGGATTTTGTTTAAACACACAAAGAATACACATTTCTTTATTGTGTTATATTCACAGGTGATGGCAAAGGGTGGTATTGTAGAAAATTGGAACCATGGGATTGATCTTACTCCAAATCAAGGTTAGTGGTCTACAGCTTAATTATGTAAAGATTTTTGTCACACAAATAATCAGAACATGTTTTTTTTTATGTTGGCAGAAATGGAATCCCAAAAACAAATTATTTTTATCAGGTCTTGTCCCATTATCTTTTTCAGAAGCACATGGTAACTTCTCATTTAATTTGCATGTTGGCGTTAACATTGCACCTTTGGCCAAGGTCTTGGTTTACCTCATTCTAGAGAGTGGTGAGGTTATTGCAGATTCCATCACTCTAAAGGTGGACAAATGCTTCACTAACAAGGTAGGCTCATAGTAGCTGCCACTGCTACTTTCAGGATCTTTATTTTCTACAAGAAACTGTGCATACATTGTGTATGTTAATGAGGGGAAATAAATTATTTGTAAGATACCCAAATCTGGGCTTTTTTTTAGAACAGTTGAAGTTTTATACCACTGTCCATACCTTATGTACACTTGTAGCATTGTGTTTTCTCTCTTAGCTGGTTTCCATTTTTATCCAGACCATCTACATATTTCCACCCCTAACTTAATCAGACAACATCTCTTGACAGGTCTCCTGTGCTCATTCCATTAATGCCTTTTTGAAACACAACTAGGGTTTTAGGAGGGAAGGGAAATGGGAAGAGAAATTTTCATTGGTTTGTATTGTCCTTTCCTCCTGGTGCACAAAGAAATGGTGGTGGAAGAAAGGCCCCAAAGGCAGCAATCGCTGCAAATCCTTTATTAAGATTATTTATTTGTCAAGTATCACACTTGACAAAGGGCCTCCACCCGAAACATGTTGTGTGTAATTATTCCCCCAATAAAGGGTTTGCAGTAATTTCTGCCTTTGGAGCCTTTCCTCCACAACCATTTCTTTGTGTACTATGATCTGAGAGTGAACACTGCATGCACCCTTGGAAGTGAAAAGGCCAGAATAATTGTTATTTCAGTTCCGACATCTTTGTTACCATGCCTGTTTCTCTTGGTAGCAGCTACATTAGTCTTTTGGGAAACTTGATGAATATTTTTTATCTAATGTCCCATAGGAAACAACAGGACTAAATGGAGGTTTGTTTTTTAATAGAAAAAGCATGGTTTCAACCAGTAGGAAAAACTTTGCATGAATTTTCATAAAAAAGGACAATGGTTATGTAACATTTGTCACCGTAGAATAGTAATATTGATCCATTTCAATGTCAGATTTTTCCTAGCTCATGCTCATGCTGATATTAGATCGCCACATTTTCAGTAAGACATTACTGTTGCACTTCAATTTCACTGTTTATTACCAACTGTGCTTATTAGAAGGTCCAATGCATCTGCAGCTGATTGGACCAACACAAAATCCAATCAGATACAAACAGGCAGACATTATAGGGCCAAGGAGCTGGACTTATAGGTGTAAAATTGAATCCTCTGAATTTCTTGTGAAACAGGCACCATTTTAGATCTTAGTAGGTTACTTCTGAGCCTATGGTGGCTACGGTACACCACTGGGCAGCAATTAAGCAAAACAGCTGTACCCTCTGAAGTTACTGGTTCTGTCATAGTTGCAACCTCTGTACGTGTGCCCTTGTGATTCCAGGTAGGTCCATTTGTAGGCTTTAGTTTGTATGAGTTATTAAAAGAAAGAGAACACTGAGGCTTCACTGGGAGGTACAGGATTGAGAACAGTGACCCCCAACAGGAGGAAGAATTAAAGCAATATTTATATGGCAGCACTTGTAGAATTTCCAGAGGTTCAGTAAATACCCCTCCAATCTATATAAAGAAGCAATGGGCAACTTAGGGTATGCTACAAAAAGGGAATCCCAGATCTAGGAGCACGCATTGAATCATGAATATGAAAATTTAAACTCATTCCATGAGGAATTTTGCCAAATAATTGCCTTTACTCCATGCAAGGTCTTGGCTTGGGTCTAAACTCAAGAAATATCACCAATCAAGGAATGGGCTTTGACTCAAGATCCATCTGTAAAGTAATTATTTGCTTTTTTAATGTTAACCCATTTTAATATAAAAGTACACTAATGGTCAATCATTAAAAGGTCTTTATACCTTCCATATATTTCATCTTTGCTAACAAAAAAAATTGTGAAATATTTCTAGCAGAAATTATGTTTAGTATTAGAACCAAACTTTCTCAAACAAAATTGGGAGTGGGTGAAAAGGTTTACTCGCGAAGAGCAGCACTCATCATTGGGGATTTTTGGACTCTTTCTTTTTCACAAGGATTGAAGGACTTTTATATTTTTATTGTATTATATGTATTTTTGTATATTTTTTTTCACTTATACTTTATATTTGATATTGGTTGTTTTTTGTTAATTTTCACTTATTTTCCTTTTTCTGTTTAGTAATTGGATTTTTTTTTGGTTATTAAAAACAAATTGTTGGGCTTCCTAAGATCTAAAATGTAAGTGGAAACAGTGATAGACAGCTACCCAACACATAAATAATGGCTGTAATGAGCAAAGAGAAGAACAAAAAGCAATGCAAATCAATTCATCTTTGAAGTTAACAGTAGTGTAATGTTGTTAGTAGTGAAAAATGCCATGACAATCAAAATGGAATCATATATGTTTCAGATGTTACTGGTTCTTTAATCTGCTTACTTTGCTTTATCTCTGTTAATCTTTTCTCCCTTAAGGTTAAGCTCTCATTTTCACCCTCTGAAAGCCTTCCAGGCTCACATGCCAACCTCCATCTTGCCACAACTGGGTCTTCCTTGTGTGCAATAAAAGCTGTAGATGAGAGTGTCCTGCTACTGAAGCCAGAGGCTGAGCTCTCACCACAAATGGTATATGATTCACAATTAATCTTCACATTTCATAAAACCACCTCCTCTGGCATCTGAGCTGGGGATGATGGATACACAGATCCTTGGTCTTACACCCTCTCACCTTACAGATCTATGACCTGCTGCCAATACAGGACCTCAGTGGATATGATCATGATGGAAGATTCCTTGAAGAGCCTCCTGAAGATCCTTGTCTGTCAATGGAGCCAATCTTTATGAATGGCATTTATTACACCCCATCAACTCCACATTCGGAAAAAGATACATATGCAATTTTAAAGGTCTGTAACTCAATTGATTATGTCTTGTTTTTGATTATTATGCACTTGAATACATTTTCAGACATTATATAGGAAAGTCTACACACCAGCTTTATCCTGTTTATGCAGGAATTAAAGGTTGTAGGTCATTGGCTAATGGGATATATAATTCAGAGACTGAATTTTCTGTCAGCTAATAGCAGGACACGTCAGACATTCTGCAGCATTATTGTGCCAATATAGTGTATAGATGTCTATAGTGTATAAAAAAAGAAAATATTTACAATGTTCTTTCTGTATGTTTTATTGTTTACCATTATATGTTATTGTCACAGTTCTTTGGATGATTTATTAAGCCCTTGTCATATTACTCATGTAATAACAAACATGATGAAGTAGCTAATGCTTTACCACAGAAAGTTACTGCATTGTTGCATAGTTATAAAAATTACATAGTGAAAAAAAATACACATGTCCATCACTTTCAATCTATATATTAAACAGTATGTAAGTAACCCTTAGTTAAAACTTGTTCGTCCAGGGAAAGGTAAATTTGCTTTAACATGGGAAAAAAATTCCTTCCTGACCCCAAGTGGCCATCAAACTGGTTTGATATGCTAATAAATATTATTGATTTAAATAACACCGATATTATGTTCCTTTAAATAACTATATAAAACTTTTTTGAAACACACTAGAGACAAATTCACAGCCCCAACAGTAAAGAACCCTTTTCTCAGATGGAGATTTAAAATGGGTTATTCACAAAGGTGCAAATTCGACTGTTGAATTCACAAACAGCGGATTCCCATAGCAAATCCGCAACAATTTCCCCATTGTAAAGTCGCGACAATTTTTTACTGTTAAGATTGTGACAATTTTTCAATAATAAAGTCGCAACTGTGACTATATTCTCATTATAAAGACGTGACTGCGACATTTGACTGTCTTTATCTGGTGAATTTGCACCTATATGTAACAATTCCGATTTCTTCCAGCTTCAGAGGGTGCCCAAATGTTTTTTTTTTTATTGTATTGAAAATGGACAGCATATAACAATATTTTCTTGTATGAATCAGTGATATGCTTATACAAGGTGATCATGTCTCCCTTCATTCACCTTTTTTCTTGATACTGAATAGATGTAATTCTTCAAGTCTTTCTTCATAACTGAGGTCCTCCATTCCCCGTATCAAATCCAGTACATCCAGTATATCCTTTTTGTATAACAGTGCCCAGAATGGGACTGTATATTTAAGGTGAGGCCTTATCAGAGAATTGTACAGTGGAAAAAATATATCCTTTTCTTTTGAATCAATTCCTTGTCTGATACAAGAAAATTCCTTGCTAGCTTTGTAAGCTGCAGATTGGCACTGCATGATATTATTTAGACTTTGGTCCACCAGTAGTTCCAGATCCCTCTTAGTTTACTCCTCTAAGGTGTATGTTGCTAGCAAATTTTAAACATTAAACGGGGTTATTCACTATGGTGTGAATTCGACTGTCGAATTCCCAAATAGCTGATTCCCATAGCAAATCTGCTACAATTTCCCCATTGTAAAGTCATGCCAATTTTCCCATAATAAAGGCGGGACAATTTTTCAATAATAAAGTCGCGATTGTGACAATATTCTCATTATAAACACATGCCAGCTGTTCATAGACTTGCTGCTACCTCCTTCTTCTTTATCACAGTCAGTACCAGCCCTTACTAAGTGTAACCCAATAGAAAAACACTGCAAAGTGTATCAATCAATCAAGTGATCAGTGTTTTACCTTCTTTACAGATATGGTCATAAACATAGAATAACCTTCCACCTGCGTTGGTAGGGGACAAATACAGCAAAAGAATTGAAACATGCTTTGAATACATATAAAGACATTTTAAAGATCTAGAAAGCAGCTTTTCCATTGGGCAGACTAGATGAATCAATTGGTTTTATTCTGCCATCAGAAATGTTACTGTGTCCAAAGGTCACTGAAATATGCAGAACATTTGGATGCCCTCTTTAGTTTTATATTTTTATGTTCATTGAGTACAATCTCCAGTGTTGTAACAACAGGAATCTGTACCTGGTTCCATCTCAGTTCCTGATTAATCTCTGATTTTTAGTCCAAGGGCTGCAAAGTAGGGCGAAACGCTTTGGGTGCAGGGGTCTCAAGTGTCAATTGGACACTAGGGTCTGGTGTACGGGCCTCTGTGCTGATGCCTATGTCAGGCCTGCAGATCAGGAGTTGTGCTACTGACAGTATCATTGTGTTTTTGTTTCAGGATCTTGGACTTAAGGTTTTCACAAACACGAATATTAGAGTTCCATTCCTCTGTATAGAGAGAGCTCATTATGGAGTTGCTGGTATGCCAGCTGGTATGTGTAAATTACATTCATTGTTAGATGCTATCTCTATAGTTTATAGTTTTTTATTTATTGTCTATTATTATAATTCTATAGTGTTTTATCTATCTATAAAATAGGATGGTGCTTTCTTTAAAGTGGAACTGTCTATAAATATATATATATACAGTATATATATATATATATATATATATATATATATATCAGTGGCGGACGCTAGTCTTTCAAGGAGTGGAAGCTCGCTTTGTCATACCAGGACAGCTGAAAAGACCTGTTTCTTTTACCCACCTTTTGCACCAAATTAATCTGAGGAGTTGATCTGCCCTGCTGTTTAACTCTAAACAAGACTATAAAATGGCTTTTACCAAAATCCTGTCCACAGCATTCTCACTGTCTCACATTATGTGCAGCTTTCAGAACGAAAAAAAAAGGTTGTTGCAAATCAGAATGAAAGACTGCTGATTCGCTCATTTCACTGTCAATCAAAAAGGGATTCATCCTCAGACAGATCATCCAGTTAGCATGCAGAAGTTGAGTTTCCAGGGCAACCCATTGTCCCATAGATTCCCAGAGAAGCTGAGAGTCCGATGGGAGGGACAAAGCACAGCATTTATCCAATGACTCATCTTGTTTCAATCAGCATGCAGACTTAGCTTCCAGTCCGGCCCACTGCCCCATAGACTCCCAGAGAAGCTGAGAGTCCGGGAGGGACAAAGCCCAGCATTTATCCAATTACTCATCTTGTTTCAATCAGCATTCAGAAGCTGAGCTTTCAGGCCAGCCCACTTCCCCATAGACTCCCAAAGAAGCTGAGATTCTGATGGAAGGGACAAAGCACAGCATTTATCTGATTACTCATCTTGTTTCAGTGCACTTTTGCCCTGCTATTGAACTCTGTGGAAGCCCAGTGTCCACACTGTTTAAAGCATTGTAAATCTGCAGGAATGGGTGAGAAGTGACATGCACATACTATACTGTTGTACTGTATATATTTGATCACTTATTTCTTTTGTCATTTTAGGGGAAGCTGAGCCTCCCTTGCAGTCTTAGTGAAAATGCCACTTAGTGAAAATGCCATCTGTCTGATATTTCTATGCTTACTGGGGTTCATGGGATGATCTCTCATATTATTGCCT
>WMED01027234.1:0-10011 GCA_019650415.1 Pipa parva | reverse complement strand
GGGATTACAATGAAAATACATACTCCCAGCCTTCTGAGTAAACAGTAAATAGAAAGTTTGTGGTTTGGGTTGACAAGCTCCATAGAGGGCAATACCTTACAAGGTGAGCCCAGACTAAACTGCAAAGGGTTTGGATTGCCATTTTCTTCTCTATCAATGCATGCATTTTTCACTTATAATAAAATGACCTGACCTTCCTTTAAAAGGACCCTGAGCTAAGCAAACATATCCTGCAGTGCTGTAATGGCTGTGATACTTTCCAAAAACAATATTTTAATGTGCCCTCTATCAATGAAAAGGGGAAACTTAGCTGAATTACAAGTAGGTTTGTGATTACTATATTTTTCTCTTAACACTGAGTAGAAGCATGTCTAGAGTATGTACAAAGGTTACTATAAAAAAAAACAAAAAAAACTTATTTAAGTACATTTTGGTTAATTAATTTGCATGACAACTGCCAAACATCTGATAATGAAATATTCATGTGCTTAATAAAACACTGTTTCAAATATTATGATAATTGGATAAATGTTGTTTAGATTTTCCAGATCCTAACTCCTGGGTCTCTCTTTTATTTAGTGTAAAAAAATTATTTCTAAATTCTTTCTATGAAACTTATGTGATTGAACTAGCAGCAGTACACTCAGTTTACTTCTGCTAGATCAGCATTCATCTGATGATCCACAGCCCAGAAATCATGAAATGAATACATCGCTGCTCTTGCTCACTTTCTGGTTATGTATGTGATGTGGATCATCACATGCTTCTTGCCCCCCCCCCCTCCCGAATTTTGCCAAATTTAACTAACTGGCCCATGAGCAGATCAATCTGTGCATGTGCAGTTGGTTAAGTTCAGTGAGCTTTGGGAGGGGGTGGGCACTATGTGAGAACCAACATCACTCACATAACCAGGAAGTGAGCAGGAGCGGCGATGTACACTGAGGGGGTAATTCAGCATAGTGCGAAGTTACCTCCGGATCCTTTGCATCACTTCGCAGAGGCTGTTATGCGCTTGCTGATGTATTGCATGCGGACATCAGCAAACGCTTTAAAGGGATTCCAGTCTCGCGAGGTGACTCGAGTGGTCTTGCCGACACTGGAATCCCTTTAAAGCGTTCGCTGATGTGCGCGTGCAGGACCTCACCGAGTGCATAACAGCCTCTGCGAAGTGATGCGAGGGATACGGAGGTAACTTCGCACTATGGTGAATTACCCCCTTAGTGTACTGCTGCTAGATTGATCAGGTAAGTTTTATAGCTCACTATAGTAATTAAATTTTTATCTTTATAATGGCCAATATTTGATTCTGAATTTCTGGAAAGAATTTAGAAAGAGTTTTTTTTTTTTTTTTTTACACTGAATAAGAGAGACCCAGATTGATCAGCTTTTGATTCCTAAAACTTAATTTTCATGTTCAATATGCTGCTGCATCTTTGTCATGTGAAAACCACTTGGTAATGTACTTGTGTCTTTATGTTTGGAGTAACTAGTGTATGGAAAGCTTTGTGCTTGTAATAAACTGTTCCATTATTTAAGCATCAAAAAGTTTCCTTAGTCCCATTCTTCTCTTTGGTACTTTAGTGATTTATGTACATTTCTTATGTTTGGAGGAAATAACCTGCATATTACCTGTAAACTTTTCTGGATTAGGGATTGCATCTTACAGAGGACCATGAAAGTTAGAAATTGCCAGTAAAGGGTTAAACGTAACTTTACATGTTATTTTATCTGTATATAAAATACCATCACATTATTACTGATATAATCCGCTGATCAAACATGCTACCTATGAGCAGATTGCTTTTATGGGCATAAACATAAGATTTAACAAAAAAAAAAAAAAAAAATTAAAGTCCATATATAGCTGTTCAATTCTGAATTGTTTCAAGGATCTATTTGTTACCTGTATAATATATGGATCTTTTATTTCTAGTCTTATCCCTAAAATGGCCGTTTTCTTCTTGGTCATTAAAAAAAAAAAAAAAAAAAAATCAATAAACACTTTTATTGACTGTGAATAGACTGCTGTGATTTTAAAGAATAAGATTACAATAAAACAAGATACTCCATACAGCTTTACATTATTAACACAAAGCTTCATTTTGCAGCACAAAATTGAATTTCCTGTGATAATCGAAGTTTGGTTTTAAATAACCCCTTCTCCATAAGCAACAGGCCAAATGGACGGCTCCGTCTCCCTCTTTCTACATTGAATTTTGTGATTACAATTTATTATTCATTCACCCATAGGTTTACCATACTTAGAAAATAATAAAATCCTTAGCACTTGCACATATTGTTGTGTATTTCTGATATGGGATGTTATCATACTTTCTCACAAATCTTTATTAATAATAATAATAATAAAATTATTAAGTTACCAAGCTACAAAAGAATATATATTTTATTCAGTCTATATTGTGTTTATTTAAACAGGCAGTGGAGATTCCGTGCTATCACTTTGATGATAAAATCTTGTAAATATTAAAAAATTATTTAAAAAAATCTCCTAAAAAAATATGAAATCTATAGTAACTATCTGGTAAGAAATGTATTATGTACAGCATAAAAATGTGCACAATAACAATTTCCTTTATTTTGTAGAGGAAAAGAAATGAGATTTATCTGGAAATGCATTATATGCCCTATGTTGCCAAGTCTATCTTATTTTCCCAAATCACAATTGCTGAAACTCTAAAACATCCATAGCGAACAGCTTGATTTTTTTTCTGCAGACATTACATAATGTCTGCCAGATAAATAGCTTAAATAGTTTTTCTGGGGGGGGGGATGCAGAACTAAACAGATTTATACATTCACACAGTAATATATGGCAATTTGAGGGACTTTGCTAATAAAACGTTGTCAATGACTATTAACAGTTTAAAATTAATCTAGAAAGAGGAATGCCATTTCAGATACTATTCAGCGGATAAGATGAAAATGAGTTAGGGGTTAAGGCTGTATTTAGAAAAACAATTTCATCCCAAAAGTGCTAAGTCATAAGTTCTTGTTTTCTACTGCATTATTAAATCAACGCTCGTCAATAAGGCACTGCCACTTTCTGCACTCAATGGCTTTGCTGAATGTCATGCCTCATAAAATCAGGATTTAGGTCTTCTCAAAGTAAAGGCATTTCATTTTTGCACTGCTCCACCTCTTGAGGTCATTTCTCTTACTGGTCTTATAAGCCAATCAAGAAAATGAAGGCAGCAGAGTAAACAGAGCTAGTTCCATGAAGTAAGTGTAAAATATTGGTGTCCAGACACTCAAGGTAATAGGAAGGTACTATGAAACTCTCAACATTATACAAGCTTGGGACTCAGGCTGGTAAGCTACTTTAACAGGGCCCATTACCAATATGCTTTATTTGCTTAATAAATTACAGTCAAGCACAATGGCTGGGACTTAGGGGTTGTAAAATTGCCAAACACTGTCAGTGGCTGTTCTCTGCCTATAAATAGTCAAATAATGTACAACTCATTCATTTGGCCCCCCCAATTCCCTCTTGGTCCTCTCTAGCCATTACTTACACAACATTAAAGGTTGACTCTACATGACATTTCACAGAGTTCATAAATTGCCAAAAGAACATCAAATAGGACGGATTTGCAAGCAGAAGGGAGGTAATCTAATATTTTTTTTTTAATTAAAAGAAGTGTTTAAAAATAACTTATGAACAAAAATGCTCAAAAGCAAAGAAAACTTAGGTTACAAATATTAAATACGGCCAGATTAAAATCATACATATATCTATATATTATTCATTTTAGAAAAAGATAAACAGTCTAAGATACACATTTTTATTTTATTTTTTTAAAGTTTGTTAAAACAAAGGTTAGGATTATTTTGTAAAGAGAGTAATATCTATCTGCATTTACTAGTTATTGGATTCTGCCATGCTTTAACAAGAAAGAACATTAAAACGAGTTAGACATCGTGGCACTACTGCTTTAGAAAAAATATATATAATGTCTTTTAAAGATAAAATATGAATGGACCTGTTGTTTGGCCTACAGACTCCAATAACGGAATTTAAAAAAAAAAAAAATAAGAGAATAAAAAAGGGGTAAGAAATCTACTTCTGCATGCATGTCTTAGGGCAAGGTCACATAGGAAATAATGACTGCCAATACCATTTAAGGGGATAGGTTTTACAGCCAAAATAATCTATCTTGTAGCATACTGGGAAAGCAACTGTATCAAACTGCAGCAATCAATAACTCCCTTTAAATCCAGAGATTAAATTTATCATTAAAATTACTAATAAATAAATGGTACAAAATTACAGACTGACTCTTGCTCTTTATTTCTTTTTAAACAGTCTGGTGAAATGTTGCCGTCTAATATATTTATAATCATGCAACTGTAAAATCCAAAATACAGGGAAAGAATTTTTTTTTTTACAGAAAATATTAAACATTATTAAAAGTATGATCAACAATTTTAGAAAAATCTGACTGGTATATAGTGTGCCATCTGCTGTGAATGTGAACTGCAGAGTTTGCAATCCTCGCACTGTTTACAAATGAAAATTATTAGCAATGACTCTGCACAAAATAAATAACATAAAAAACACTCAGTCCATACAGTGATTTTATGTAATAAATAAAAACTCAAAAAAAAAAAATTGAAAACGTAAGAAACTTATTTCAGAATGATCTAATTTAAATTGACCTTGATCCATATTACATTTTTTGCATCATGATGGAAAATATTACCCTTTTAAATACTGCAACAGCTCCTATGCCAACAATAATTGAAAACATTATCAGCAAAGACGCATGAAATTTAGAAAGGAATTTTTCCCTAGGATATTAGCTCTTCTAAAGGAGAAGGAAAAATGATAGTTGGGAAAAGTAAGCATCTGTTCGTTATGCAGTAAAAAAAATTTAAATCAACTGAAAGAACCAAAGAACCAAAATAAATTACTTGAAACTGACTGTAATAGTTTTTACAAATATTACTAGAAATTAAAACAAAATTATTCCATAATCTTCTTTACATTAAAAAAAAACAACAAAAAACACACGTCTGGGGTAAATATCCAACTAATATTTTTTGCAGTATCAAAAAGTAAGAATATTTCATATAACTGAAAAAGTATTTAAAAATTACACAAAATAAACCTGTTAAACCCATAATGTCATTTTTCTTATATAATCAATATATATTTAATTGCTGTCTCAAAACCCATTTGAGACAGGGGTAACCCTTTCATGATCTGCCACCTTGTACTTAATTTAAACTATTTCTCTTTACTTATGGGTTGCTTTAAAACTATTCTTCACAATCACACTGTTTGTTGGTTTCACAATGTGATAGGTAACAGTGAGAGTTTTTAGAAAAGGCACACCATCAGTTAAAAGTGCACAGAGGACTGCTAAATGACTAGAGAGACCTATAGTATAATATGTGTTATCATTTCTATTTTATAATGAAAACTTTCCAGAAATCTTTCTTACAAAGCAAAATTGTGTTGTTGATTGCATTCCCCTAGCAGCATATGTGCAAGGGACTCTTTTTATTATCTGATATGCCTACAAAAATAACAAAACATTCCAAAGTTCTCATGGCAGAGACCACTAAGACTTGCATTCTATTTCCTATGGGGAAAAAATCCATGTAGAGAGAACTGCATTATGAGGAAATTTTTAAAGGTTTGTTGAACAGAACTAAAACCTCCCAAGCAAATAGCTTGGATTAAATAGACAATATGCAAAACATCACTTCTGTCTTCAGTCGGTAAGAAGGGGGTTGCATTTATACAGATAAATACTGGTTATAAAAGAAAATAAGCTGACTCTGTCCCTTTAAGAAAAAGTTCAGGAAGTGGACCAGACCAGGAGAAATGCATTGCTATGCTTTGCCTACAAATAAAGTTGGCTGTTTTTCTTTCCCCACTTATAACAAGTGTCAGGTTTTATTTTGAAAGTGCTGCAACTTTGTTTTTAGCAAGAAAATTAAATAAAAAAAAAAAACCCTCATGTTATGCCTTCCAAAAAGCAAAGGAAAGAAAAAAAAAAACAAATCTATACTGTATTGCAAGACAGGAAATGTGTTTTTCCCTCATTTACAGCACTCCGTAATTTATTTCTGGTCTCCCTGCCTGCAGAGTTCGCAGTCACTAGTGTTTCAGAAACCAGAAAGGCTCCCCAGGGCACCAGAAAGCAGGCCGTATTTAATATTTGTAACCTAAGAAAACTTCTGCCTTTCTGCTGTGAACTCTGGCTGCTCAAACTCAATCTGCAGTCAGCCCTGCCGAAAGAAATGTATACTGCCAAGGACCACCAATGTAATACTATTCTATGCTGGGCCAAACCTTCTATGTATCTCCAAGTTGAAACTATGACTGGCCAAAAATGCTTTCCCCTTTTTAAAGCAGCTTTTAAGATTAACATGGTAGAAGACTGTGAAAAGTAAAAGGCATAATTGTTTCACTTACCCTGTGTTTTGATATATAAACTGTGCATCTATAGCCTATGAATAGCCCAGCTGTTAACAATTTTTTCCCTCCTATTTTTAGGTACTAATGGACTCGCTTGCCAAGTGACGTCCTGTTTAGTGAGTGAGATTTAAAAGCTTTGGTTGAAACCTGTTTGTGACAAAAATACACACACCACTCACAAGGGCGTAGGGGCATTAAAGGAACTTAATGGTGTATGCCAACTTAGTAAGATTTTTTTCACAGTGCAATAAAGACATACCTATATTTCTGCAGATAATTCATTTAACATTTTGATTTGCCATACATTTTTTGCAGGTTTGGGCCCCCAAGCCTGGAATGTTTTTTTTTTCACAGCTTCAAGATGTCTTTGAAATATGTGTAGAAGGAGCACATCTGTTTCTGGTGTGGTGCTGGTATGCAGACTATTGTCTATTGGAATTGTGTTGTGGTAATGTTTGCCAGGGTTAAAGACAGGGTCAATCAGATCGAGAAACTAAAATTAGCTTCTGTGTGTTATCCTTAAAAGAAGAAAAATAATTTAAGGTTACACTGTGTCCTTCCAGAGCCAGCCATAGATTTGTTCAACTGTTATGATGTTTTCAAATCAGTCAATCAAGAAGCGTTCCTTTTTTTTTTTTATGACAAGTAATATTCCTTATTTATCCCATGTTCTATACTACGTATCACGCATGATGGAGAATGAAATGAGAAAATGGATAAATCAATATTTACACATTCAATTTTATTTAATCTTAATAAAAATCTAATTTCCAGAAATCTTCAGGTTCAAACTGTCAAAAAGATGACAGGGCTCAAGTGCAGTGGCAGCACATTTAAGAATCAAATGCAATGGGATACACTGAAGCCTTTGTGGGCATTTTAGGTCTGGGCAGCAGCAGAGAATGTACCACAACCTTTTAAAATTACAGCAGTTTGGCTTTACACAGGCATATCTATTTAATCCATGTATTACTGGTACAGTTCCTTAATGATACATCCAAAAAAAACTATATATTACTTACAAAATAGTTTTATTGTAAATAGAAGGTTTGTGCTTTTAATTCCACCTTCTTCAGGTGTAACATGGAGGGAATACAATGTACTCTATTGTATTTTATATTTATTTATCTATGTATTTATTTATTCTTTGCCTTACTAAGCAAAACATTTTTAACTGGGCACTTCACTCTTGAATAGGAAAAGCAATAGAGAGTTTCCACAAGTTGCCCTTGTTTCCTCAGGTATGCTTTACCTATACTATGCTTCATAGAGGACTTCAAATTTTCACTTTCATACAACCAAAGGAACAGTTTTACGCATCCTCGGTCACACCTCTGGATTAGTCTCATTTTTTATAATTCCCTAATCTAATGATGAGAATTCTTCACGTTGCTTTAATTGATGATGCACGGCCCATTGATTTAGGACAGTGATGCCCAATCTTTTTCGGCCTGGGGGCCATATAAGTTTGTGACACGCGTATCATGGGCTGCTTCAAAGTTGTTACAAATTTTAAAGTTACAACCGCGACAATTTTCCATAGTAAAGTTGTGATTGTGACAGTAACAGTCTATTGCGACTGTCTTTAGCTAGTGAATTCAAAGTTATACACAACAATAGAGACTTCAGAATTTGGGCCACGGGCCGGATAGCACCACATCGCGGGCTGGATATGGCCCACGGGCCTTAGGTTGGGCATCACTGATTTAGGAGATTTTTCCAAAGACTGCCCCCCCCCCAACAGCTCTTGCAATGTTCCAAATTGTTTTTCACACCATCACTAAATTTATGGTGTAAAGTAGTATTCATATCTGTGTATCTTACAAGCTTATCACTGAACACTGGAGAGTTAGAGCATGTGTGATTGATCAATCCCCCAGTGTGCAGTGGGCCTTATTTTTTTAGTAAGACTTCAATCTCCCCCTTTATAGAATTCCTTCATTTTTTTTTGTTTGTTTCTGATTTGTCTCCTTTCTCCTGCCTTTGCTCTGCTAAACTGTAGATATATTTAAGACTGTTTCAAATAGAGGTCCCTACATTATTTTATCAGAATTAATTGTTTGTTTAAATCCTAACATTTTATTGAACCAATTCCTAAATAATATGTATTTCATTATTTACAAAACGTGTTTAGAAGTCATGCTGCAAGATGTTCTAAATGAGACATGTATAGACTTATTTAAAGAATGCAAATACAACATCAGATAAAAATGGCAAGATTTTCTATACTGTATACATCACTTTATTTTGTCATTTTTAAATAATGTGGTAAAACCAGATTCATTTATATCCATCCTACATTCATTGGAAAAGTATTTCAGTGATTTAGCTGCTTCAAGTTACCTAATGCAATTCTCTCCCCTGCAGGACAAAAGAAGAACTGCTCATGGTACATCAGCCATACTAATCACTACATAACGCTGAACTACTATCAGCAAAGACCATCACATCAAGCCTTTCTAATTAATCTATTGTTTCTGTTAAAAAAAGGGTGTATTGTAAGGATTGCAATGCATTAGAATACCAAAATCTCAAAAAACATCATTGAAGCCCTTCAACCTAATTTTGTTAAAATACTGTAAGAATTATAGTGTATTAAAATAGCAAAATGACAGTTAAAACTCCAACTCATCACTGAGTGCAGAACATAGAAGATATTGTAGCCCGCTTTGTAATTTATGCAGATATTAACGAGTCCCATGCTTTTTACAGAACATGGAACCGCAAGGTAACTTTTAGTAGCATCATAAATTGTAGAAAGGGGTACAATATACTTGCCACATGGAAGTTTTGGAAAACAAAATACATTTACACCCTGACATTTATTTTAGCACTTGTTGCTGAAACATGTCTCCTCATTTCTTTTCCAGATACTTGGATTTTTTTATATGCAACATACTTCATGCACAAAGAAATGATAGATCTAATTCTTTTGATACTGAATTTACAGACACTTTCTAAAAATGATTTTGTCAGGGGTTTCCTGGATTTTATGAAAGGAAAATCTTATTTGTTGGACAGACCAACTTATATTTTTCCCATTTCCTTTGCTTTAAAGGGCAATGAATGATACGACGCATACATCACATATAGCAGAGTTTCTCAATTTTTTTCCTCAAGTATTCTCCAAAAAGGCCATGTTAAAAGTAATTATAGTTGTTGT
Source organism: Pipa parva (assembly GCA_019650415.1). Taxonomy (NCBI): domain Eukaryota; kingdom Metazoa; phylum Chordata; class Amphibia; order Anura; family Pipidae; genus Pipa; species Pipa parva. The sequence goes on along the minus strand of WMED01027234.1, from coordinate 400 downwards.
TTCCACAACTGATAACTACATATTATGAATAAACTTATCTGTGCATGATTAAGACAGACCTCAAAAAATGCACAGGGGTAACTTGTGGATCAAATTTAAGAAATTCTGTAATACAGCATTTTTTTATACATATTTGTTGATGGGCTGGTGAAGCAAACTGTCAGCAGCAGCAATTAAGTTAATTTGGTATTCAGCCATCGTTAACCTTTATTAATATAATGAGATAAAGGTCACAGGCGGAGATGAATTATGCACATGCAACATTGGCTCCTACCTAGAGCAAAGCTATTTCTAGGGGTCTCAGTCTATACAATCCAGTATTTTAAGCAGACCTGTGAACCCACCCGTTACCTACGGTACTCAAATTATGGCAACAAGTTGCAGCATAAAAATTAGATTT
>WMED01027230.1:0-10665 GCA_019650415.1 Pipa parva | reverse complement strand
CTAGTATGCCCACCTTGCAGTTTAAAAAAAAAAAAAAACAAACAATTTACCTTGTGAATATCCCCCCACAAAGTATATATGCACTAAATGTACATACCTTCAGCTATCTAGGCGTATTGGGATTGTGGCTGTGGGCACAGGTTTGAGGATACAAGCCCCCATGAAACTTACCCTTATTTTTCAGTTTGCTTAAAATGTTAAACTAAAATATAAAAATACGAGTTCACATTATTTCTTTCAAATACCTACATGAAAACACTGAAAACCAAGGTTAGTTGAAAGAGCTATGTCTTCTGAACAGAAAGATACCACATATGGATATGTTCGCTCAACATTACGGTTTCCAAACACTCTAAAGTAAAACAAGTGCGCAAGGGGAATTTCAACTGAAATCTGACTGCTGCAGCCTAACTGCCCACCTTACAGATTTTGTGAAAAAACAACCATTTACCTCAGGAATACCCCCCACAAAGTATATATTCCCTAAAACTACACACCTTCAGCTATCTAGGCGTACCAGGCTTGTTCCGGTGGACGCAAGCCCCTTTGAAATTAACAGATTTGATGAAAAATTGATAAAAATGTAGATTAAAAACAGTATTTTTCACATCACAACTTGAAACCCCCAAAATCACACTAAATCACACTAAATCTGAAAGAGCAATGTCTCCTGAAAACAATGTTATCCAACATACATATGTGCGCATAAAGGTATGGTTACCAAGCACCCCAAAGTGAAGCATACACGCAAGGGAAATTTTCACTGAAAATTTGCTTACTGCAGCAAAACAACCCTTTACCCTGTGAACACCTACAATATATATCCTCCAAAAGTACACACCTTCAGCCATCTAGGCGTACTAAGCATGTTGCTGTGGATGCAAGTCCCCTTGAAATTCGCAGATTTGGTGAAAAAGTGATAAAAAAAGCCAGGTCAAGGGAACCTGCGCAGGTCAAACAGCTGAGCAGAGCTATTGCCATCTGTGTGGGGCAATTAATCGCCAAGGTGGGCATTGGGTGGCTGTGTGGTGCAAATGCTGGCTCTGCAGGGCAACCTGGCAATGTGTGAAGAAATCTGGGAATCTGAGAAGGAATCTATGGCTCTGTAGGGCAATCAGGGGCTTGGAGGGTCAAATCAGGGAAAAATAAGGTGAGGGGTAACATTTGGGGCAAGGGGGCACATCAGGGGCTTGGAGGGGAGCAGGAGAGCGTAATTTAGGGTCTGGGGGCAATTGGGGGGGCCATGTCTTGCCCTCACACACTTGCCTGCAGAGTTTCTGCAACCACGTGCTGCACGCTGCCTCTATGCAGCGGGGCGGGGAGGGGGGGGGGGGGGGGGGGGGGGGGGGGGGGGGGGGGGGGGGTCAGGAAGTGAGACCGGAAGTACTGATGAAGTGTACTCCCGGTCTCACATTGGCTCCTGTTATCGATCGGGTCACATGAGCCTCCCCCTAGCCACCGGGAGAGTCAAATGCGAAAAAATGCCTGGTGTAGCGCTGAAACCCTTTGACTATGTACCCCGTACCTCTCACGGGGTAGGTAGTTCTGGCCACCCAAAGCTACCCCGTGAGAGGTACGGGGTATGTAGTCAACGAGTTAACACACTGACACTTATCCTCTCTTAGTGTACCTGTGCCAACAGTTTCAATGCAGGCAGTTGGCAGCACATCTGTTATTCCTATACCTTGTGAAATCTTAGTTTTATCATCCCTTAAACCTAGATTTCCCGTAGGGGCTATACTTTCATCACAAACGCCTCTTTCCATTTTTTCTTGTTGCGAACACTCTTCCGTCACCTTGACAAGGTGAACACTTTCTACAAAAGACTGCCAGTCATTTTCTGGTGCTGCAGAGCTGGTCATCTCAGCTTCACTTAATTCAGAACAATCTACAGACATTGGCATACTGACCACTGTTTCAGCAGATAAACATGGTTTAATTACAAAAGACTTTCCTTCCAGGGTTTAATTAAATTTACGTGATACAGCTGGAAAGGCTCTTACTGGGTTGGTGAACTTTGTAATTTGATCACAATGATTAAGTGCTGATGCATGAAACTCATAAGTGGCTGATCCACACGCTTTTAAATGTTTGTACATTGACCTCCTTTTAAAGATTTAATAAAGTTGCTTTTACTAAGAGTGCCAGAGACATTTGTGATCAAACGTTGTACCACTGGGTCTTGGAAACACCCATATTCCTGGGCACCCGTGGTTTTTTCCAGAATGGTGAGCTGAACTACAACACACTACATCATACAGCACCAAGGATTGAGCCAATTTTTTTTTGCCTTTAGAACTTTGTAATTTACCTCCCCAACCTTTTTCAACAATTTTATATGGCCTCTGCCACTTAGCTACAAACTTACTTTCTACGGTGGGCACCAACACTAATACTATGTCACCAGGATTAAACTTCCTGATTCTAGCTGACCTATTACATACATGTTTGTGCTTCTTGAGCCCTCTACATGTGCTCTTTTTTTTTTTTTTATAACTTAGTGATATTGTTCCTATTATATAATTCAATTATTCATGATTCACTTTATTAACAAGCATTAATTTACTTATTTGCTCTGATTTTGATCCCTGCATTGTTTTGTAATACTGAATGATCCATGTATTGCTTATTAACAATCAGTATCAGGTACAAGTTTTACTTTATATATTTTGGCTATTGTCTTCCCCTATTAATAATATACACATTTCATTGTGTATTTATTTAATTGTTCATTGATTTATCAGTATATGTACACCACTAAGGGCTTTATTGCAGAGTTTCCCCTGTCCCACTATGTGCGCTACTGATGGGCGGTTCAACAGACCAATGAGGATAGTGATCTAAATACATCACTCACTATACGGCCGGCACTTTGAGCATATGCGGACTTAATTTATTCATGACGTCACTTTAGCGCATGCGCAGTGGTGGAAACGGGAAAACCTGGAAATAAGTACTTTTCTATTTAAACCCCCTACATTATTTTATGTACATGCCATGACTAAGCGCAACGCCAGCGTGAAACGCGTAGGCATTGTGGATTGCTTTTAATTATGCCCCTGTGGTGAAATAAAGGACTTTTATTTAACTCGGTTATGCTGGAGAATTTCTACCTTACTGCTGTATGACGTCTGCACCTTTACAAGCATCCGGTTTTAGTGTCATCAGGAGATTGTAGCGGTGGACACAGGGACAGGCAAGTTCCTTTTCTTAACCAGGATTAAACTGCCTGATTCTAGCTGACCTATTACATACATGTTTGTGCTTCTTGAGCCCTCTGCATGTGCTCCTTTACAATGGGTATAACCTTTTCAATATAATACTGTATTTGTGACATATGATCCACCCCACTCTTATAAGGGCTGGCTTCAGATTCCCACATTACTTTTGTAATATCAGGCATTCCACGAGGCTGTCAGCCATATAACCATTCAACTGGCAAAAACTCCGTAGAGGCCTGTGGGAGTTCCCTTATTAAACACAACAAATATGGCAACAACCAACCCCAGTCTCTGCCATCTTTGGCCACCACCCACTTCAACATCCCCTTAAATGTTTTAATAAACGTCTCTAATAGTCCATCCATTTGGGAATGGTAAACAGAAGTCCTGAAATGCATAATCTTTAACATTAAAGCATCCTTACCTGCTGGCATGGTCTCAAAACGGAAAACTTCCCCCACAGATATTGTCTCTATAATAAGTCCTACTTCAGCAGGAGAGGATTCCACCAGCAGCGGGGACTCCTCGTGAGTAGCTTCTCTGGAGTCACACAGCTTGGCCTGATGGACTACACCAAACCAACCATACTTGACAACCTTGGTGTCTGGATAGCTGACCTCTTGCTGTCTGTCCGGACCCTTGCCTGGGGTCGCAACTACTATGGTTACCTTGTTGCCATCTTTATCCTCTTCCACAAGCAGATCCTCCTGAGCCTGCTGCAGCTCCACAGTCCCAATTTCCTGTACATTTTCTCCTTGCAGCAGGGAAAGCCCACAACAGTCAGCACTTCCCTCCTGCTTCTCTGTAACATCACCTAATGACCCAGATATGCTTTGCTCTGGGTACTGTACATGTACCACATCTGCAGGAGACTGGGACTTTCCTTCCACAACCATAACCCAAAGTCACGGGGATTTGGATCCCAGGGACAGCTCCGCTCATCCCCACACTGCATGGGCTCCTGCTGGTGAGTGCTTTCACACCCTGAAGCCCACTAACTAGTCTGTCAGCTTCTCACCCAGGGCACCTGCCCCAGTTACCTCAGGCATGGCTGCAGGATGTGGTAGAGTTACTTGAACAGGCCCCAGTCCATTCCCAGTACTCTCACTCCTTTCACAGTACTGTGGGACAGCAGCATTAGGGAGACACTGCAAAGTACAGGAACCCGCCTTATCTGGGTTACAGATATCCATCTCCCAGACTGATTGAGGGGATTAATTCCTGGGCAATCCCCAGACGGGTCCTTATAGTCAGGGCCTTTATTTCCTGCTGTTGTCGCAGGTTCCGTTGCTGCTGTCTACAAAAAGCTTGGAAGGCTTCAGTTTTTGCATGCAGCTGTGCATTTATTTGTTGCTGATGTGCATTACGTTCCTCCTGCATCTGCGTAGCATGCAATAAGTCTTTCAACATTTCCTCCCAGACATTTCGTAAGTAATTTGGAGGGAAAGAAAACAAAGACTCGACCGTCCTTTTAATCACTGCCCTCATCCTCCACCAATTGTAGAGATTTCACTCACTTGCTGCAGTAGTCTATTCCAATAAACACATTTCCAACCGGTTTCTCTTAAGAAATAGTGTTTATTTACAGAAAGTCCAAAATGAAATAGAAATTCAGCCTGACTTGGCAAAATATCAAACATCAGTTTCCAGTCTTTTCCCACAAACATGAACCTTAGTCCATAAGTCTTACTCCATGGAGTCTCAGTGGTCTTTCAACTAACCACACCTCAGCACAGCTAAACACAGACTCACACAGAGAGAATCAGGCCCTTCCTAGCTAACTTGTGCTTCTTTTAAAGCTTGCACAGGTTCTCTAAATTAGGTAAAACCTGAGATGGAGTGTAGGAGTGGCCTTCCCACCCAATACTCTTCAGCCACTCCTAAACCCTGGGCCCAAATTCCAGTTTTAGAAAACTACTGACAGGTTAACCCTGTCAGTCTCTAGTATTCCCAGGGTTTTTATGCCAGTTTTGACAGGAGTCTAATTAGCACATACAATCCATCCATAAACTTTACGCAGACCTGTTTACAATAGATTGACTATTTTTATAAAATTTTATTTCTTTCTGACTACAATTTCATTGTGCAGAAGTCACACACTAAAGGTGCCAAGCAGATGCTTAACTCCAAGAGTGTATGAATTTTAACAGCTACTGAGATGTTGGAAGTTGTAGTTCAGCAAATACTCACCTCTAGCCACATTTTAACTAACAGATGTTTGAGATGAAAAGTGAAATGACTTAGCATCATTCGCTAGTGTGTGATCCTAGCCTTAAGAGGGATGGCTCAATCCAAAATGAATTTTCATGTTAATATAGAATGTTCAGCAAACAAAGGTACAAGTATAATACCAAGTATAATATCATTGTATATCTACAAGTATAATATATTACAAGGATAGTTCACCAAGCGCAAGGTTGTGGTTAACCCAAGAGGTTGAAAGTCCCTGCCCCATAGATCTTATAATCTAAATGGGAGGAGTATGAGTGATAGGTTTCTGAGTTTTACATGTTGACAATTTTGTTAATTCAATGGTTTGATTGTTATCAGTAGAGACTTCTTCCTAACCATTTGTAGCTTTAGGACAGTCATTTACATACTTAAACTTTGAGAGAGACATGGTATTTTACATTCCATTGAAGTTAAACTGCATAAATATCCATTCCAAAGACATAAAACTGAGACTACAATTATCAAGCTGAAGACCTTTAAAATTGACTTTTATAACCATATTATCAGCACTATATAAATACAAACCTACATGTTTTATAGCATATACATTTTATTTATACTCCAAAAAAAAAATAATTTTTTTTATCAAAAATACATTTCTGCAAGAAAAATGTAATATGCCAAGATATTCAAGTACATCTGTATATCTATATATGCATCTAGTAGATTAGAGAAGTAGCGTTTGTTGCCAAATGCTAAATAAATTAGTTTTGCAATACTTGGGAGATTCTATTTTCTTATTTAATTTACACTATAGGACTGCATCTTTACTGCTTATATTTAGGTTTATTTTCTTATCTACAGGCAAAAACCACATCCCATTCGAATGCAAGTTTAGTTCAAAGCAGCAAGGTGACCTCTTTATTCAACTTTCAAGAGCGTACAAGAACACTGAGGAATCCGAAAATGCAGCCCTTGTGAAGAGCTCCACAAACAAGATGTATTTTGCATTGAGGAATTTCAGCACAATGTACTATGAGCATCTACATGTTCCAATATCCTCTTAATATTGGATTTTTTGGTAAACTGTTAAATCACGTGGATATAAACTTTTGCATAAACCAGCAAGTCAGGGGTATGATTCCTATCCACAAAACTGTCCAATCTCTCTGTATTAATGTTAACAGCAAATAAAGTTTACATTTTCCTTCTCTTTGACTTGAAGACTCATCTACAAAATGCAAAAGTAAGAACCAGAACATGGAAATCAATCCAGTTTGGCAAGTTCACATACTGTAAGACAGATCAAAAAAAAAAAGTGAATTTATGGTTCATGTAGGGGAGGGTGTTTAAAAAAAATTTTATATCTTTTTTTTTTATCTCTGATCCCACTAAAAAGGAAGAAGCCAGATCCTAAATTCCATGAAAAACTATGCCCTGGATTTCCACTCTTGCTGGGATTTCAAATGTACTTGAAAGTGTTGTGCAAAATTGGGCATTCAGCAATGAATATTTGTGTTATTTGTATGGTTACATTAGGAAGCATTCTTGTACTATGGCCATTTATGTTTATATCATATGTACTATTGTTCATTCTTAATTTAATTTTAACAATTAGGTGGACAATGTGGCAAGGTTTTTATATTTCATGGATCCAGATAATGTCTCCACAGAGTTTCTGGCAAACACTGAAAAAGCAGTGGAGTTCTAGATGAAGGAAATGTTCATCTTACACAACACTGCAAGGAATTAAACGTGAAGCATTTTATCAGCTACATTAGGTCAGGAGAATGTGGCTTAAAGTCTGGATGGACAGATGAAACCTGCCAATGATTTCCTGTGCGCCACAAAAAGTCGAGAGCTAAAAAAAGCTTATGAATGACCTGATGTTAATGCTGTCATGTATTACTTTACTGTTAAGACATGTTTAATAATGTAGAAAGTTCTCTGTAGTTATAGCAAATCTTGTGCCCAGAGGATCACTACAAGACAGTGGTTAAACCTCATTTTGTCCAGCTGATTGAGAGGGTTTGATCTTAATGACAGGCAGAAGATGGCTATTTACTACATGGTAAAGCATTGCAAACACTTGAAAGTCATTTTACATTTATTCAATTGTGATGTACTTTATTTTAAATAACCATGTAGTATTGCAATATCATATTGATATGTTTAATAGGTAAGGATTGGCTGTAGTGTAAACTCATCCATCTCAATGGTGCAGACTCCCCCAGAGTTTCTATTGTAAGTGTTCAAAGGAATTCCATAGCTCTGCATGCAATGGAAGAAATAGTTAGTATTTAGTTTATGATTACCCTTTCCCTGGTCATTTCTTCATACATTATTGTGGTTTTGTTACACTGACCTCAATTGCTATTGCCCCCCCAGTGGTTTGAAGTATGTATTTCACATTTGACCAACCAAGGAAAGACAGGACAGCAGATGCCTATTTCTTTATACTGAAATATGGAGGAAATAAGGAATTCATCTGACATTCCAAAAATCCACAAAGTAATTATGCACATATAACGGACAGCCGGAAGACCAATTAACACTAATTAGGTCAATTGACAACATGATTGGGTATAAAAAGAGCTTCTCAGAGTGTCAGTGTCTCTCTGAAACCAGGATGGTAAGAGGATCACCAATTCCACCACTGTTGCGTAGAAAGAGTGCAGCAATACCAGAGTGGTGTTACCCAGCATAAAATAGCAAAGACTTAAGTTATCATCAACCGTGCATAACATCAAAACACTGAGAATCTGGAACAATTGCTGTGTGTAAGGGCCAAGGTCGTAAAAATCTACTGGATGCTCGTGATTTCCGGGCCCTTAAACGTCACTGCACCTCAAACAGGAATGCCACTGTCATGGAAATAACAGAATGGGCTCAGGAATACTTCCAGAAAGCATTGTCAGTGAACACAATCCACCATGCCATCCGCAGCTTAAACTCTACAGTGCAAAGAGGAAGCCATTTCTAAGCAAGCTCCACAAGCTCAGACATTTGCACTGGGCCAGGGGTCTTTTAAAATGGATTGTAGCAAAATGGAAAACTTTTCTGTGGTCAGATGAGTCGATTTGAAGTTCTTTATGAAACACTGGGACGCCATGTCATCCGGACTAGAGAGGACAAGGATAACCAAAGTTGTCAATGCTCTGTTCATAAGCCTGCATCACTGATGGTATGGGGTTGCATGAGTATTCAAATCCCTTCATAAACGTCTAGTGATACTGCTAACTTCAAGAACATTACCTCATGGTCCCGCTCCTGGTCTCCTACTGTGCAGTACATTATAAAATTAAACAAAACAAAACCACAGTAAATCTGGTTGCCTTTGCACAAAAGCTAAATACACTTGTTATAGGATATGAAACCAATTATAGAACTGGCTGGTGCTGGGAGGGAGAGAGGATTTGGATACTCACCATGCTCCTGTGATAAAGCCACATTGTTAATGAACAAATGCATCTGGAGGCTGGGCCTCCTAAAGATCTGTTACACTGGTTCCATGACTGGTGATTTAATTTAATTGATTTTATATACTTAAATGTTTGATTGTAGTTTACTTGATCTATAGCTTTAAATAATATTCCTGTACATTACTATGCCATTCAAGTTTAACCACATTTATAATCGTGTTGTACAAAGTTTTTCTGCAACAAAATTTGAAAACTAATATTTTCTTCTATTTTTCAGTTTCAAGAAGAGAGTATAGTTTTAAAATGGCATCTAGCAAATAAGTGACAACTCCAAACTCTGTCCATCTATACAAGTGAAATTAGTTTAGACCAAACAGAATTCAATTTGCCTGAAAAATACTTGTACAAGATGCAGGACTCCCATTCTGCCAATCTAAGGAAAAATAAAAAAGGTGCAAGAAGTGGATGTGGAAATTGAAGGTTTAGTGGCAGAAGCACGATCTGTAATGCGCACAGTGTTGAGAAGCCTCTGCATGGCTTCTTATAAAGACTTGAACTGTTCCAGAGCTGCAAGTCTTGAGGATTTCTTTATGTAACTTCTTGAGAGACATTGAACACTTTTTATAAAAGCTCTCCATTTACAAGGCATGTACTGAATGATGGTAGTGTAGAAATCAAAGTCATAAGTCACAGTACAGATAATAGGGAAACATTTTATATCTTTATTAGTCAATATTTGACTAAAGTTGTGAATGAAGGGGGTTAAAATTATTGGATAAAGGTGTGAATTTGCCAGCTAAACAAAATCTCTATATAGAGTGTCACAGTCATGACTTTATAACCTGAATATTAATACAGTTGCAGATTTGCTATGGGAACCTGCTGTCTGAGCATTTGACAGTTTAATTCTAACTTGAGAATAAGCCCCTTAATGTTGCAGGAGCAGCACAATGGATATTGAATCTGAAGACAGAAGAAATAAAATACAAGATACCGAGATGGAAGAGGACACAGGTACCAACCAGTAAGTATTTTATATTACTGTAAACACGTATTCAGTTTAAATTGTGGGAAATTTAAAGTGCATCATTTTTTTACATCATTTCTTACACAGTTAACGAGTCTACAAGTTCTTAGAAAAATGCTCTTCAAAAGAAAAAGAAAAATGACCGAGCTGAACGCACCGTCGGCACTCTCTGGGAACGCACATGGATTTCAAGCATCCAGAGTCATCTGAAAGAATCTCTTGGTGTATTAATAAGCAAGAGGTAAGACTGGTCAGAATTTCACATATGGCTTCTAGGTGGTTCATAACCTTGTTTAACAGTCCCATATATGGGGAAGTTCTTTCATGGCAATAAATTACTTGAATATTCTTTACACTGCTGCATGACTTAATTGTGGGGGGTGCCATCTTGGTGCATCATTTTAACAGTCCATTCTTAAAATAATGTTCTCAGTATCTATTTTTCCTCTTGGTTTGTCTCTAGAAACGAAGCCAGAAAGCTACCACCATGGCAACACCACTATTTCTACAGTTAATTAAAAAAAAGGCAGAGGCAGGGCACCCTCTTTCAGCGAATGGAACGAGAGCACTATTTCCTTGAGTCCTTTGTTGTACTTCAAAACCTGCAAAGGCCAGGAATTGTCCAGAATAGGAGCAAGTAAAAAATACAATATTCTCATCATGCTTTTATTTTAGTCTATTGTACATCTTGAGCTATTTCACTATACAGAAACATTTTATTTACCACTCATTAATTTCCATTTTCAAAGGATTGTGGAATCAAAGAATCAACCACGTCTTTACAACCAGAGGAAGCAGCAGCATTTTTGCAGCCAAGTCCAAG